>PIJE02001977.1:27295-39614 GCA_002895965.2 Coryphaenoides rupestris | reverse complement strand
ATGGCAGGACAGAGCTAGGATGGAGGGTGTGAGCGTAAACTTTACACCCAGACGTTTAGCACCAACCCACTCAGATAAACATGGAAGGGCCAACTACAGAGGGGTGGGGTGGGTAGGGTGGGTAGGGTAGGGGGTGGGTGGGTGGGTGGGGATTTCAGGGAACTTTAAAGCCGTTGAAGCACAGCGATTTCCAGAAGTCTGGATGCTGTCCTGTCTAAACCGGCAAAATGTAGGTCATATGAAATTGCTGCTATTAAACTCCATGCAGCTGCATTTTTATGGATCCAGGGGAACCCTAGAGTAAACCTACAATGTCCCAAGTCTAACAATCTCAAATAAATACATGCTGAATACACTAGACATGCATAGATGTGTATATGTGAGAACTGTGAGTCTGCGATGGCTTACTCGAGACAAGACACCATTACGTAACCGTGACCTACTAATCTACTGCACTCCTCAGGACTGTGCAGCCGAGCATAACATGATGTAGTGCAGTCTGTGAAAATACACACCCACAGACATGGAGAGGAAGGCGAGTGGATTATTTAACCCAGACAAATGCACAGATAAGCCAATGTCGGAGGCAGTTTGGGGCGGAAGAGTGGTTGATAAAGAAGGGTGCTCGGGTCCCGACCCACATGAGGATGATCGCTATGAGGAGATCAGCTCTGAGCTCTGACATTTTCACACTGGCGCCTCTGTGCCTTCGCTAAAGCTTCAGCATGCATGATTGACCGGTGGCTCAGCAACTCAAAACGTTTAAAACAAGAGACTTCATTGTAGAGGTTTGCTTGACACAGCAAACACAAGCCTTGTTTCGTGTAATGCTTGTATTCTGCATGTCAAATAATTCCTGCTCGATTGTTTGTGATACCGTACCATCCTCTGTATACAATAATGTATGCATGTTTTGTTGTTGACTAAACTGTATGACAATGATGACGCTATGTTGCATGAGGATGTAAAAGGTGTGAGGTGGGTCTTTCTTCCTCAGCCATCCTTACCTGTCTTTTAATATCTGCCCCTGTTTGCAGTAACCATAACAAGCAGTCAGGGTGGCCCCCGAAGGCAGCAATGTGGGTGGGTGTCTGGGCGAACCTGGAGGTCACCGCGTTGACCCCGCAGCCCACCTGGACGAGACGCATCACGCACTCCAGCTGACAGGTGACAGGTGAGAAACAGACAGGAAGACGTTGGTTACCGGAACTCATCCAGGTTGTAAAACGTTTGTTTATTTACGACCTCAAAATAAATCAAAACCTCAGAGTAAAGTCCTACTCAGAGACGTAATAATTCATGTTTGACTTGACGCACTTTCGTTTACAAGAGGCGGGTTGTCATTGATGTGTTCTGCTTGTTTTCCCGCCACGCGGTTTTGGGAAGAGACGTGAGAGATAGTAGCTCAATGTTTAACGAGACGTGAGACAGCAGAAAAATGAATAAAAAACCCAGGAAGAGACAGCAGCTAGATTAACAACACCACATCGAGACACATCCACCTGTCTAAATGATGTATTAACATAAAATTGTAAATAAAAATCGTAAAAGCAAATGATTGTTCTCAACACAAACACACACACACAATCTCATGGTCAAAGGTTCGCCCAGCAGAACCGAACCAATGTGTGTGCGTAGTTGGCGCTGGCGGCCTTTAGTTAGCCACGGGCAGCGTATTATTAACAAGACGAGTCGACCATAATAATAAATATGATCAATATGACGTTTTAACCGCGTTATTACGTCTCACCTTCCCGAAGTGCGCGGCCCAGTGTATGGGCGTCCACCCGTAGAAAGAGTCCTCGGCCGCCAGGTCCGCGGGACTCGCGGCGCAGCGCAGCAGCGAGCACAGCGCGCCCACGTCGCCGTCCCGGCACGCGCGGTGCAGCGGGAAGCGTTGGCTGAGCACCTCCTCGCTCGAGAAGCCCATCGACTCGGCGCCGACCGACATGGTACCGCCGCAGGAGGAGCCGGACTGAGACGCACGCTAGCTAGCTAGCTGCTGCTACGAGTCGACGGGTGGCGCTATATTTTATTTTCCACAGACCGACCCGCCGCCTCGACGACTGCGCGCTACTGCTGCTGCCAGACAACACACGGCGGATGAGGACAAGAGGGCGTCCGCGCGCGCGCACACACACGATGTGAAGTGAAACTTGAGAAGCGTTGAGGGGGAGCCGTAAGCTGCGGTGCGGAAAACCCGGATCAACCCACGGACTTCACTGGACTGGAGCCTGTCTGTGTACTGTGGAAATACGAATATAGGGAGCAGGGAATCCAGGATAGTGGATTCGGAACGTATCCATTCCGAATACATTTACATTTACATTTAGGGCATTTGGCAGACGCTTTTATCCAAAGCAACTTACAAAGAGTACATTTGTTGAAGGAGAGGCAGCAATATATCACTGTGGTACATAAAGACAAGAATAAAGCAGGGTTCAAGCATTCATAATTACAAGGTTAATAGAACAAGTTTCATAATTGCTAGGTAGCCTGCATGATAGCTGGGATAAGAGCAGAAGTGTCATTCTGAGTGAATTACCAACATCTAAGCACATATAATATGATAAACAATGCTAAGTACTTTGAAAGGTCCTGTATAGAAGAATCATGAATCCATTCAGGGACTACATGTAGGCCTACTACATGATTTCACATGCAAAAATCACTTTAAATTGCCAGTTTGAGAGCAGGTTGTGGTTGAAGTTAAGAAAGAGCTCTCTCTGTTGCGTGGAACAGCTTTTGGCTGATTTATCTTATATTTGAATCGGGTCGTATTTTAAAATGTGTTCAAGTTTCATTATGATTCAAACTTACATTAGTTTCTGATTGTTATTTGGTGTGGTGGTTACATTTATTTCAATTTTATTTAAAGCGCAACAAGGAGAGCATCTTGTTGTCTAGGGGGTCTAGGTGCTAGTTGAAGGACAGTTTTATATTTAGGTTTTTATAGTTAGTGTATTTGGCTTTATCCAAAGCAACGTATAGCAAAGATACAGATACATACAACTAATGAGCAGGGTTTGGGCGTCTTACAGGTAGGCTGGGTATCGAACCCAAGTACACGAATCCTGCCCTTTGGAAGGAAAGGGAACTTGACACCATCTGGATTGAAGACATTTTTACAACACTCCAGAAAATAACCAATGCATTGTAATTAGAACCACATTATACAACACCCAGTGAATGTTATATACCATCCAGTGACATCCAGTGAATGTTATATAACATCCAGTGAATGTTATATAATATCCAGTGAGAGAGAGATAATAATAATCCAGTGAATGAACCAAAGGACTGGGTGGGCTATAATCATTAAAATATAACCCCATGTAAGCAAGTCATTTTGAGGCATAAATAACCTTTCAGTCACAAGTTAGGAGCTGGAATCACTTTTGGGCAAGTGGGAAACTGTTTTATGGGTTGTAGGCTTATAATTAACGTGGCAAAAAGGATTGGATTGGTTATAATCTAGGGCACAGAGCAGGTCAAAGAATGTAGAAGTCAAAGTGTTTGGCACATGTACATTATAACACGGGGCCATTCACAGGGCAAAAAAGACAAAATAGCAAGAAAAGAGCAATGTTTAATATACTGTATATATGCATTGAATTTATGCAGGTGCAGCTCAAAAAATTAGAATATCGTGGAAAAGTTTCTTTCAGTAATTCAATTAAAAAAGTGAAACTCATATTATATAGATTCATTACACACAAAGTGAAGTATTTCAAGCCTTTATTTTAAAGGTCATTGCTAAGGAAGCTGGCTGTTCACAGAGTGCTGTATCCAAGCATATTCATAGAAAGTTGAGTGGAAGGAAAAAGTGTGGTAGGAAAAGGTGCACAAGCAACAGGGATAACCGCAGCCTTGAGAGGATTGTCAAGCAAAGGCCATTCAAGAATTTGGGGGAGCTTCACAAGGAGTGGACTGAGGCTGGAGTCAGTGCATCAAGAGCCACCACAAGTCTGGAGTGGGGTGGCACAGAATCCAAGTTGCTTGAAGTCCAGTGTGAAGTTTCCACAGTCAGTGATGATTTGGGGTGCCATGTCATCTGCTGGTGTTGGTCCACTGTGTTTTATCAAGGGCAAAGTCAACGCAGCTGTCAACCAGGACATTTTAGAGCAATTCATGCTTCCTTCTCCTGACAAGCTTTATGGAGATACTGATTTAATTGTCCAGCAGGACTTGGCACCTGCCCACACTGCCAAAAGTACCAATACCTGGTTTAATGACCATGGTATTACTGTGCTTGATTGGCCAGCAAACTCGCCTGACCTGAACCCCATAGAGAATCTATGGGGTATTGTCAAGAGGAACATGAGAGACACCAGACCCAACAATGCAGATGAGCTGAAGGCCGCTATCAAAGCAACCTAGGCTGCAGTAATTCATGCAAAAGGAGGCCTGACCAAGTATTGAGTGCATATACATACAGTACTTTTCAGAAGGCTGACATTTCTGTATTAAAAATCATTTTTTTATTGGTCTTATGTAATATTGTAATTTTCTGAGATACAGAATTTTGGGTTTTCATTAGCTGTAAGCCATAATCATCAAAATGAAAAGAAATAAAGGCTTGAAATATTTCACTCTGTGTGTAATGAATCTATATAATATATGAGTTTCACTTTTTGAATTGAATTACTGAAATATATTAACTTTTCCACGATATTCTAATTTATTGAGATGCACCTGTACACACATGAAATGTTTAATAATGTTCACCACCAGGGGGCAGTACATGCATGTCGCTGGACATGAGTATTTGTTACTTGACGTCATTTCCTGTCGATAGAGTGACGGTCGGCCGCTTCGATGTCACTGAAGGCTGATCCATACTCCGCGAGAAGCGAGAACTTTGTTCTCGCACCCAGGGCCCCGCCCACAAAATTATGTCATTTTGTTCTCGCAGCCCTGGTTCAGGAGTTCTCGCAGCTTGTTCTCGACACATCATCCGGGCCGAACTTTGTTCTCGAGTCGTGTCCGAGAACTATTGTGTGATTGGTCAATTTGAAGTGGGCGTGGTTAATGCGCTTTCCGCCGGCGCGGACGTTTGCTGCTGTGGGCGGGGCCTTTGAGTTCTGCACTTGAGTTCTCGCGGAGTATGTAGCAGCCTTTACGGTCCCTTTTAAGACAATTCAATGTTTGGCCTCGCCGGCAAACAAACAGGACAGTGACATATGGTTAAAAAGTCACAGGAAAAAAGTCTGAGAAATCTGACAGGTGATCCTGTGAGAAAGGCACCTGCAGGTTCTTTGAGGCGAAGTAAGAGAATGGGGAAAAACGGGAAAAAAAAGAAACTCATGGACTTGGCGAGTCGACACGGCTGTGTTGTGAATGGATCAGAGATGGGAGCAGGTGGGGATGAGTCTGATGGGGTAGGAGAGGATAGTAGTAGTACTTTTATGGAGGTAGTGGCTAGGTCGAAGGAGAGAAGGGAGCGTGATTTTCTTGGAAGTAGTGGTACTGATAGTGCAAAGAGAAATAGAGCGTCTGAGGAGAGGGAGCGAGAGGAGTTGGGGTATAAAATTCTATTGAGAATTGGCGAGGAGAAGGGAATGTCTTCTATGAATCCGGTGAAATTGTCAGGCCTTTTGAATAATAAGGTTGGTGAGATTCGTATGGCTAAGGTTTTGAAAGATGGTAACTTGTTGATTGTTTGCAGAGATGAGAAACAGCGAGAGCGAGCTGCCAAGATCACAGAAATAGGACGGAGTAGAGTGGTAAGTTTAAGATTTGGGGAGTGCCAGTTGGAGTGTCAATGGAGGAAATTAAAGCCAATCTAAAAGGGGGAGTTTTGAAAAGTGCCCTGCAGGTGTTAGATCCGTTGTTTTAACCTTCTCTACAGAAGGTGAGACCTGTATCCAGTAATGGTTGTAACAGGTCTCGTTGGGGGGGAGACTCGCCTGGCCCCTAACTACCTTATCATAGAATGTCTACCCCGCTTGCTTCAGTACAGCGGCTCGAGGCATAACCCTGGCTCTGAGCCCCGGTTCTGATCACGTCCGTTGTGGTAGCTCTCCCCTGCGATCCGGGCTCTTGTTGGTTTGCCAGGAAATATTTAACAGCTTGGACAGTAAGCCCTAGGGATCTGTTGGGGGACCAAAGTGACCGCTTAGAACCATGCGATGTCACCAATACTCGAATCTCTTCTCCTTCGTCAATAATTGAATGTCCACTTGAATCGATTCATCAATTACTTGATAGTTTTTATTGCAGGGCTTCTAGCTGGGTCACAGCGCAATGCATAGCAAAAGGTTAGCAACACATGTCATAATACAACTCATTAGTATTACATGTATGATAGTTGTAATCATCCAGAACAATGTACTCAAATTCCTCCCCCTCTGGGAGGTGAGGATCTATAATGAGGAATGGTCATTGAGCAACATGGGAAAGAGAGAAGAACAAATAAAAATAAAAATAAAAAATATTAATAAATGAAAATAAAATAAAACGTATTCTTTTCAGTAGGTGGGAATGAATACAACTTTTAAGAGATCCGGACAGGGGCATAACATAAGTGATTATAATAGGGTAAATGTAAGGGTACTTTTCTAATACATGTTTTTTATAGAAGTCAGACACCTGGCGGTAGGCTCCGGAGAAAGGAATGTCAGCGTAACCACGTCCACGTCTCTGTGTGTCCGTGTGTGTCCCCGTCTCGTGTGTGTGTGTGTCCACGTCTCGTGTGTGTGTGTGTGTGTGTGTGTGTGTGTGTGTCCACGTCTTGTGTGTGTGTGTGTGTGTGTGTGTGTGTCCACGTCTCGTGTGTGTGTGTGTGCACGGAGAGTGTGACGCAGTTCTTATTACCAGACGATAGTGGATTTATACGAAAAGGCGTCGTGACTAGTTGACCAAAATGCTATAACTAATATTAAACATTATTAAATTGATACTGTGATTATTAAAAACAAGGAAACCGAAAAAATGTTTTTAGGTTATTCAGGCTGTGTGGGTCGTACTAGGCCCGAGGGCCGCACCCGTGACGCAATTCTTATCACCAGACGATAGCGGATTTATACAAAGAGGCATCGTGACAAGTTGACCAAAATGCTATAACAAATTTTAAACATTATTAAACTGATACTGTGAGTAATAAAAACAAGGAAAAACCGAATTAAAACATTGTTAGGTTATTCAGGCTGTGTGGGTGAAACTAGGCCGCACCTGTGACGCAGTTAATATTGCCGGAATTTACGCTATTTATAAGCAACCGTGTAGCGAGAAACTGATAAGAATGTTATAATAACATTAACACCAATTCAATTGATACTGTGAGTACTCAAAACAAGGAAAAACTGAATTAAATATTTTTAGGTTATTCAGGCTGCGTGGGTCGTACTAGGCCCGAGGGCTGCACCGGTGACGTAGTTCTTATCACCAGACGATAGCAGATTTATAAGAATTGGCGTACAAAAAAGGTTATAAAAGATTAGATAGGATTAAATTGATACCCGGGCCAATGGAAAAGGAAAAAACTAAAACAAATAAAACGACCGGGATGAGTCTCTATCGTATTGCCATCTCTGTGTATTCGGCTAGTGGGGGGAGGGTAGTACGCGGGTTTAGATAAGGTTCTCTACTCACCCGGGGTGTCTACCCCCTTCGCCGAAAGCACAAACGAATGCCTCTAATCTAATTTGATAATATTATTCAAATAAGGCTGGGAAGCTTCACGGTCCCGTCGGACTGGACCGTCGAAAACAATGCCTAAAAATAAACTGGAGAGATAGCGTAAAACTAAACTCGAGAAATAGCCTAAACTAAACTGGAGATATAGCCTAACTCTAAAACTCGAGAAATAGCCTAGATCTAAACTGGAGAGATAGCGTAAAACTAAACTCGAGAAATATCCTAAACTGAACTGGAGATATAGCCTAAAACTAAAACTCGAGAAATAGCCTAAACTAAACTGGAGAGATAGCGTAAAACTAAACTGGAAAAATAGCCTAAGTGTTCACTCGCCGCAACCGACTAAGTTCTATCTTGCCGAGTCCTAAGACATAACAAGAAAAAAATGTCCGGAGATTTCTTGCGCTTCGTTTTCTTCATAGTCCCCCTAGAGACCTTCTCCTGGTCTCTAGGGGGCTCTGATGGATCTCTGATGACTCTCTCTCTCTCCGTCCGTCCGTCTCTGTCCGTCCGTCTGTGAATGCACATTCACTTGTGGCCCCTTTTATAAGCTTCTCTTAGAACTTTAGAGCCTCCCTGGTGGTTTCAGGGGAGAACTACGACCTTTGGCCAAACTTTGAGACTGAGTGCTTATCCAGACATATGATATACTTGGCATTCTATACCCAATGACTATACACATGGTAATACACACATAATGAACCCATAATGTTTCTCAATAATTGAACCATAACATCTCATTAAATGGATATGATAAACTTATCATCATGCAACATCATGATAATTCTGAACATTTACAATAACCCCACATCACCCTTCATTCTCCTACTATCACATGGCTTTTCGGACACCGGTGAATCAACCCTTCTCGACACAGGTAACTCGTGAGAGATGACAGTGAGTCTGTTTTGCTTGAATTTGAAGAGGAGATGCTCCCAAAGAAAGTCACTCTGGGTTTTTTGAGTTATAGCGTAAGGGAGTATGTGCCAAAACCAATGAGGTGCTACAACTGTCAGAGATTTGGTCATACAGCCAAGTATTGCAAGGGAAAGAGAAGATGTGCCAGGTGTGGAGAGGATCATGAGTATCGGCAATGTAGCCATGAGCAGCCAAAATGTTGTAGCTGTGGTGGCAATCACAGTGTGGCTTATGGAGGGTGTAAAGTAATGAAAAGGGAAGTGGCAATTCAACAGGTCGAGAGAGATAGAAGCTGGAGATGTATTGAATAGAGCTTGAGGTTGTACCTCAATATAGCTTGTAGTTGTACAACTACTACTTTTACTTGCAGCTTAACACGGGAAAAACTGAGATGATTATCTTCGGCCCGAAGCATAAACAATCACAACTTGATGACGTCACCCTCTGCCTTGAGGGATCCACTATTGCCCAAAGCTCCTGCGTCAAGAATCTTGGTGTTCTGCTTGATCCTACGCTTTCTTTCGATCAGCATGTCAAAAGTATCACCAGAACTGCCTTCTTTCATCTTAGAAACATTGCCAAGATCAGACAAATGCTATCCGCTGCGGACGCAGAGACACTCATCCATGCATTTATATCATCCAGACTGGATTACTGTAATGCACTGTTCTCTGGCCTACCGAGCTCTACTACAAAAAGCCTCCAGCTCGTACAGAACGCTGCTGCTAGACTTTTAACGAGAACTAGGAAGTTTGACCACATTACTCCTATTCTCACTTCCCTCTACTGGCTCCCAATAAATGCCAGATCAGATTTTAAGGTGCTACTTCTTACCTACAAGACCCTGCATGGGTCCGCACCATCGTACCTGAAGGACCTTATTGTTCCCTATTGTCCTTCTCGGCCACTCCGGTCCTCAGGAGCTGGCCTTTTATCAATTCCAAAAGTAAATAAAAAATCAGCAGGAAACAGGGCGTTCTCTTATCAAGCACCCTATCTGTGGAACAGTCTGCCACCTGTAATCAGGGAGGCCGACTCTGCTGATATATTTAAGGCGAGACTAAAAACCCACCTATTTACCCTCGCCTTTGGCTGCTAGGAGTGCCCCTCAGCTCTAATTTACAGCTAAATCAATACCGTTAGCACTAGCCTACCCTAGCTGCCGATGGGTACTAGGTCTGAGGTTCTTGTATGTCTTCTGCTTACTGTGCTCCATCTAACCCTCATGTTGTCTCCATTATCTAGAGTGCTGCTGTGATCGTGACTGGATACCTGGCCACCTCACCTGCCGGCTACCAGCTTGCTCTCCAGCCAGCACCCCATCACATTATTATTATTATTATTATTACTACTTCATTTACTATTTGTACTTTGTTATTTGCACTTTGTCATTTGCATTTTTGTCATGCTTTGTTACCCCTGTTTTTAAATGCCCGTATGACACCCATTGCACTCTGAACCATCCCTGGAAGGAGGGATCCCCCACTCTGAGGTTCCTCCTCGAGATTTCTTCCTTGTTAATTAAGGGAGTCGTTTCTTGCCCTTAGGGGGGCTTGGGCTAGGGGGGTGTCATGAATCACGTTTGGCCCATAACAATCTGGCCTGTAAAGCCCTTTGAGACTGTCTTGTGATTAAGGGCTATATAAATAAAATTGAATTGAATTGAATTGAGTTGTACTCAATATAGCTTGTAGTTGTACTCAATATCGCTTGAAGTTGTACTCAATATAGCTTGTAGTTGTACTCAATATCGCTTGTAGTTGTACTTATACAGCTATAACTATGAACTATGAACATGACCATCGGCTCCTTCCATCTCCACGCTGAGGTCACCTGCGTGGACTTGAAGCCTCCGCCGTAGTTCTCCTGTGCGACCAGCCAGCAGGAGGCGCTGTCAGCCCACGGGATGTCTTGGTGGGCCAGAGCCGTCAGCAGGGCGTAGGCCGTCGTCTCCACGGAGATGGCAGTTTCCTCTTTGGGACGGCCCTTTGGGCCGGCTTCCCACATGCGGCAGCCCTTGTCATCTGAGGAGTAAAAAGAAAAACGAAGGGTCAACAAACGATGGTCACGATGCAAAACGTTGGTCTTTTTTGGAACACAATGTTCAGCGCTGTTGTTGGAACAAACCGAGCGTGGACAGAGCTTGGAGCTGTCGCCAGGCTGGTTCAGCTTCTCCTTTATCCGGCCGGCAGACAGCCAGGCAGTACGCTGTGATGGCGACGGCATAGGGCCTCTCTAGCTCTTCCACGTGGGACAGGAGGTATGTTGTTGCTTTGTTTATACTCGCCTCCTAAGGAAAATAGAGAAAATATTCACATAGATAAAGTACAGTAAAAATACATCATACCAGATAAAAGTGTGTGAGGTTTCTCAACTAGCGCTACGAGCACCCCTACGGGCCTCTTCGGGTACTGCATGTAAAAGTCATCTGTGATCTATACAGATGTAGATCTAGAAATATAGCTCACCGCACGGCTCCTCATGCCCTCCTCGAGAAAAGGGAGTGACGTCTTCAACGCCACGGTTATGAAGGCGGTCATGGAGGCGTGCTCCTCGTCACCGCGGAGCCCTCCCTGTGGGGGGAGAGGGGACACGGCACACGTTAGCGGCACGCGGCCATCTCCCACCTGGTACCTGTTAGTGAGAGGTAGCTTCCAGCCACCCACCTGCAAGCTTCGGTACAACACGGGATGCGGGTCGCTGAAAGACCCGTCGTCTTTCTGCACAGAGACCAGGAAGCCGACGGAGTGGCTGATGTCATGACTGGTCACGTCTCTGCCCCGGTGACTCCGCATGCCGACCCCTGCCGACTGCCGCTCCGCCAACAGCGACAGCACTTTCACAACATAAGCGGTGAGCCTGGTGCCAAAATAAAACAGACAAACATGGCGGACAGGTGACAGGTGACAGGCAGAGCGCTCACACACCTAAGACGAGGATCTGACAGGGGACATTGTTTTGGGGCAGGTACCAATAGGGAGACGCTAACGAGGGAAGTGGAGACAGGTGCAGACAATCAAGGGCGGGGAAACAACACAAAACAGGAAAAAAAAAAGCGGAGCACTACAAACTACAGGTGAGGGGCAGGGTCAAAAAGGCACATGAACAAAACAAAATGCAAACAGCCAGCTGGGGAACAACACATGGAAGGAGATGACTCTGACAGGTGAGATGACTCTGACCAAGAAACGTGGGCAATAAAAACAAGCTATAACACCTGATCAACAACAATAGTCCAGCAGCCCAAAACATAAATTGCTTGAGGGGGACAGAGACGGACTGTGACATATAAGAATGCATACCAATGGCTGGACGGAGTTGTCTTCCATAATCCGTATGAGCCATCTGTATCTTTTTTGTAACTCAGAATTTTCACCACACCTGAAAAAAAAAGTGTGTGTTAAACCGCATGACATCATCACGACATCATCACGGTTGTCCTCCTCCTCCTCCTCCTCCTCCCTGCCAACCGACCTATGTCCGTGTTGTGCAGCGCCTGGTCCCTGGTGCCGAGAGGGAGATCCACCCACTGCTGGCTGAGGTCCAGGTAGCGGAGGGCCAGCACCGTGGGGGCCAGCGTCTTCATGGTCTGCTCCGCGCAGCCGCCCGGCAGCTTCAGGAGGGCCGCCACGCCGTCGGCGGACAGGAGGGACCTCGCGCTGGACGCGCCGAACCCTTCCCCTGTTGGTACTCAATATTTTTATGCTGCCTTCCATTTGTACTCGGAATTTCAGAGTTTCAGAGTTCCAAGTCGGAAAAGTCG
>PIJE02001977.1:0-24416 GCA_002895965.2 Coryphaenoides rupestris | reverse complement strand
AAAGAAAGTTAAGAATCTCACACTCAGACTTTGAAATCCAAGATGGCTACTCCGCGCATCAACAGTAGTGAAAGCTGTCGTAATGTACAGTTTTTTAGCACTTCTGTCTATTTGTGTCTCATTCAAACATTCATACACACAGTCCTGTCCAACTTCTATCTGTGGACATGTCGCCTACGGTGTTTGTATGCACAGAATCCCCGCGTAATACGTTGTTATCAACTGGTATTGCTAACAATGGCTAACCTGGCTAGAGCAAAGCACAACAAAAGTTTTCCTGAAGGTGTCCGTCTTGGATTTCCGACCTGTTGTAACTGGAACGCGGTCAACTCGGGTTCCGAGTTCCGAAGCAAATGGACAGTAGTGGTATGGTGTTGAAAACCACCGGTTTATTGTAAAGGTTGTATGAAATGAAATGACATGGAGCAGATGGTCCATAGCTAGCATGTTAGCAAGTGTGTGTGCTGGTGGCTGACTTAACCTGTGGTGCACTGATTAGCCAATGCACCACAGGCCCCCCAGACTCTAACTGGGCCAGGTGAGGCCAATTAAGCCAGCCAGCCACCAAACACACACACTCCCACAGATATATATATATTGAAATATAGCGACAGTATGAGTGGGTTTAATACAAATACACACCTTCCATTTTTACGAATATATTGGAGGCTGATCCGGGGACTCTCTCATCTGGCAGATGACCATCAATTTTAAAAGCGGTGCTTCCTGAGCAGACAAAAGCATCGCCTGGTCAGGAAACGTACAAACAGAACAATTTGTATGTGTGTTGTGCGATGTGAAAGTGAAATGTCTCACCTTTAAAAACCAAAGCAGGGTAGTCTACGTTCTGCTCTGCTCCCACTGTCTACAAACATCCCAAAAAAAACGGAGGGGAAAATGAACACATGGAACCTGCCAAGCACACTCCGCTCTGGTTATTATGATGGCCAATGCCAAGTCCCAACTCTTCTCTGTTCTGGCACCACAGCGGTGGAATGAGCTCCCAGCTGACATCAGGGCGGCAGAGTCGCTCACCAGCTTCCACAAGAGACTCAAGACTCACCTGTTCTGAGTTCACCTGGACTCTGCATAACCCCCGCCTTCCCTCTCCTAACCCTAGAACTAACTTTATTAATAGTACTTAGCATTGTTTAGCATATTGTATGTTCTTAGATGTTGGTACTGCACTCAGAATTGCACGTCTGCTCTTATCCCAGCTATTATGCAGGCAACCTAGCAATTATGAAACTCATTCTATTAGCCTCATAACTATAAATGCTCGAAACCTGCTCCATTCTTATCTTTATGTACCACAGTGATATATTGCTGTCTCCTTCAACAAATGTACTCTTTGTAAGTTCCTTTGGATAAAAGCATCTGCCAAATGTCCTAAATGTAAAATGATGGAGTGATTTGAAAGACACCTCTCTCCTTCTACCAGAGATGAGACCATGGGAGACAAACAGACATGTTCAGTTACTACTTTGCAGATATTTTAACTATTTGTCCTTCTGGTGTTTCTATATCATATTCCGGAACTCCACATCCATCCATCCATCCGTTTACCCAGATGTTCAGACTCTTTTCCACCGCGTCGGTTTCCCGCCCTTTGGTGATGTCGTAAAGGCGTATTTTGATGGGAATGTCGCCGTTCGTCATGGGCACCGCGGCGAAGGTCACCAGCTCAGAGGACTCGGGCGCCACACTGACGTTCACAAAAGCTGCCAGCGTGACCGAGCCAGGCGAACACAGCCCGGGCACCTGCTCCATGTGAGCAGCCAACTATTAAAGCATAATAGATGGAACAATTGATATAACTATTAAAGCATAACAGATAGAACCCCCTACGACATTATCAATATATAACTATTCAACTATTAAAGCATAACAGGGCTCCACTTGCAGTTTCCATCACTGACCAGCAGGCCTTTGAGACCTACACAGGATCTACAGGTTCAGACCTACACAAGACTTACAGGTTGAGCCCTACAGCTTGAGACCTACAGGTTGGACCTACCGGTTGAGACCTACACAAGACCTACAGATTGAGACCTACAGGTTGCGACCTGCAGGTTGAGACCTACAGGTTGTGATCTACAGGTTGAGACCTAAACAAGACCTACAGCTTTGACCTACAGGTGAGACGTACATGTTGTGTCCTACAGGTGGAGACCTACAGGTTGGGACTTACAGGTTGAGACCTACACAAGACCTGCAGGTTGAGACCTACAGGTTGGACGTACAGGGTGGGACTCTTTGGATGAAAGACTAAAAAGTCAGTAGAGCCACCGAGGTGTTTACCTGTACAGTAGCAGACCCATAGTTGTAGATCACTGCCATCACAGACATTTGTTCATATTTCCTGACAGAGTAAGGCAGTCGCAGAGACACAAAAATGTCCTTCATAGCTGTTAGCTTGTACGGCTCAGCGACACAGAATCCTGCATGAGACGACAAGACACAAGAAGTTAGTCGTTCATTTCACATGGGCTTCCATTGTGATGCGTGACTGTGAGGTAAGAAAGTCGGCGTTACCGTGAGTTGACGATAGAGTGACTGCCTGAATTTCCCAAGTGGTAATAGAATCCGGTAGAGATATACTGAAGCTAAAAAGATTGTTGTTCACACACAGATACATATATATACATATAAATATTATATATCATCTATATATAACCTTTTATTACCTTTTTTTGTCAGTGACATCAAAAAATGTGAATGCAAAACTTGGAGCAAAGTTCCGACGGATCCTCTTGGCCACGTTGCTCAGGAAAAATTCCTCAATATCCAGTAGACCATGGGCAAAAGTGGCTAAATTATTCCATTGATCAATGAATGAATGAATGAATCAATCAATCAATAACAAACGATAAACTTGCCATTTTGTCGAGTGTGGAGTGTTTACAATCACGCTTACTTCTGCTGAATCCGTTGTCTTGTGCAGCCACCTTCCTCAGGGCCTCTCCCCGAAGACAACAATTGTAGAAGACCTCAGCGCACTGATCCAGCGTGCTCATCTCAGACACCCGCCGCTGTCTCTCCTCACACGACCGCTTCATGAGGATCGGGGAGAAGCCTTGGACACAGCACTCCTGAAGCTCTGCGCTCAAGTTCCATTCTACGGACAAAACGAGTCGTCTTTAGCTCATCGGCTCCGTGGCCTATTTCGTATATCACATGTAAATGGAAATGTGTTTGCCGTACTCATCGTCACCAGCTCATGCCGGAGGTCCACGGAACGCCGTGCACGCCGCGAATAATGTGACTCACACCCTAGAAGGTCAGAGTAATGGCCTCATAATTGGGTCATCGGAGGTTAAATGCGATTATATGCACTTTGACGGAAGAATAAAGAGAATATTTCCAGTCAACAACACTATTTACTATTATCTATTAATATCACATACTAGTACGACATACATACATACATAGATACATACATACATACATACATACAGTACATACATACATACATACATACATACATACTGCTGTCTGACATCTTGTATACATGTGGGCCTGCTGGGATAAACTGGCTAATAGCCCAATGAAAGTAATGGTTACTATTAGTATATTCTAATATATTCTATTCTACTGTACATTACTATGATCACATAATGCATTTCACACCATGTATGTTGGCTGAGTGTGGACCAGAAGATATAAAGGACAAGCCAGCATGGGTGAAGACGGAATCCGTGTCCGGCCCGCCCCTGTAGGAACAGCCCAGGTCGTAGGACTCCATGGCAGAAGACACCTGGAGGTTCAGTCAACTTTATTTAAAAAGCCCTTTTCACAGGACAGCGCAATGCAAAGCGGTGAACAAGGGAAACCGGAGCAACTGGAAACTGGTTTAAAATAAACAGCACAGAACAAAATTAGAATGGTGGAAACACCTTGAGATTTGTACTACAGTATAGGGTACAGCTAAGTTAAAAAGTCAGGTTTGAAAACATTTTCTTTAGAAATATTGACAGACTGGTGTGTGTGTGTGTAAGAGAGAGAGATTGTGTGTGTGTGTGTGTGTGTGTGTGTGTGTAAGAGAGTGTGTGTGTGTGTAAGAGAGAGTGTGTGTGTGTGTGTGTGTGTGTGTGTAAGAGAGAAAGCGTGTGTGTATTTGTGTGTGTGTGTTTGTATGTGTAAGAGAGTATTTGTGTGTGTGTGTGTGTGTGCGCGTGCGTGCATGTGTAAGAGAGAGTGTGTGTGTGTGTGTTTGTAAGAGAGAGGGAGAGTGTGTGTGCGTGTGTGTGCATGCGTGTGTGTGTGTGTGTGTGTGTGTGTGTGTGTGTGAGCATGGACCTGCTTGCTGGTCAGTCTGTTGCGTTTGTTAATGGAGTACATGGCCGTGTCCACGGCGGCCAGCGCTACTCTGGCTTCCCCAGGCACCTCGATGGTCAGCTCGGTGTTCTCTCCAGGCCTGGGTCTGCTGACCGTTGAATATAGCTGTGGGTTCAACAGTATTAGGGTGGTCTTCTGCATATTTATGCCTTGACAGCCATAATTATCATGCTACTAAATGCAGACAGTAGTCATTTTAAATGACCGTCACATTATTTTATTCTCCATCCATCCATCCATTTTCGTCGCGTTATCCCGGGGCCGGGGTCGCGGTGGCAGCCGGCTAAGCAGGGCCCCCCAGGTTTTCCCTTCTCCCCAGCTCACACTCTTAGGTCCTCCTGCGGGGTCCTCGAGGGAAGTTCCCAGGCCAGACGAGATATTAATTACCTCCAGCGGGTTCTGGGTCTGCCCGGGGTCTCCTCCCAGTGACGTGCCCGGAAAACCTCCAAAGGGAGGCGCCCGGGGGACATCTTAATCAGATGTCCGAACCACCTCAGCTGACTCCTTTCGGCTCTACTCCGAGCTCCCTCCGGATGTCTGAGCTCTTCACCCTATCTCTAAGGCTGAGCCCAGCCACCCTGCGGAGGAAATTAATTTCGGCCACTTGCATCCGCGATCTCATTCTTTCGGTCACTACCCAAAGCTCGTGACCATAGGTGAGGGTTGGAACGTAGATGGACCTGTAAATCGAGAGCTTCACCTTCCGGCTCAGCTCCCTCTTCACCACAACAGACCGGTACAGCGCCCGCATTACTGCAGACGCTGCACCAATCCGTCTCTCCATTTTGCCCTCACTCGTGAACAAGACCCCGAGATACTTGTACTCCTTCGCTTGAGGCAGCAACTCATTCCCAACCCGGAGGGAACACTCCACCATTTTCCGGCAGGGAACCATGGCCTCAGACTTGGAGGTGCTGACTCTCATCCCGACCGCTTCACACTCGGCTGCAAAACACCCCAGTGCATGCTGGAGGTCACGGTCTGATGTCGCCAACAGAACCACATCATCTGCAAAGAGCAGAGATGCAATTCTGAGGTCCCCAAACTGGACACTCTCCTCACCTCGGCTGCGCCTTGAGATTCTGTCCATGAAGATCACAAACAGAATCGGTGACAAGGGACAACCTTGGCGGAGTCCAACACCCACTGAGAACGTGCTTGACTTTGTGCCGAGAATACGGACGCATCTCGCACTTTGTTCGTACAAGGACTGAATGGCACGTACCAACGGCCCCGGTACCCCATACTCCCGTAGTACCCCCCACAGGATTCCCCGGGGGACACGGTCATAGGCCTTCTCCAAGTCCACAAAGCACATGTAGACTGGATGGGCAAACTCCCATGCCCCCCCCAACAACCCTGCGAGGGTAAAGAGCTGGTCCACTGTTCCACGGCCAGGACGGAATCCGCATCCTCCTGAAGCTGAGGTTCGACAATCGGCCGGAGCCTCCTTTCCAGCACCCTGGAATAAACTTTCCCGGGAACGCTGAGCTGTGTGATGCCCCGATAATTGGAGGACACCCTCCGGTCCCCTTTTTTGAAAATGGGGACCACCACCCCGGTCTGCCATTCCACAGGTACTGTCCCCGACCTCCACGCTACATTGACAGTCATGTCAGCCACGACAGCCCGACAATGTCCAGAACCTTCAGCATCTCAGGGCGAATCTCATCCACACCTGGCGCCTTGCCACTGAAGAGATTTTTGACTACTTCAGTGACCTCTGATATCCTGAGATATCAGGATATGACCCAGAGATCCTCAGTCTGGGTCAGCAGTTCCCCCTCCCCGACTGAGCACAGCCTAAGCCAAGCCCTGCTTTCCCTTCCTGAGTCGCCAGACAGTTTGCCAGAACTTCCTCGAGGCCAACCGAAAGTCCTGCTCCATGGCCTCCCCGAACTCCTCCCACACCCGGGTTTTTGCTTCAGCAGCCGCTGAAGCTGTGGTCCTTTTGGCCTCCCGGTACCCGCTGGTGTCCACCAACGGGTTCTTGGGTTGCCGCCACGACAGGCACCGACAGCCTTTTGACCACAGCTCCGAGCTGCAGCCTCTACAATGGAGGCTCTGAACATGGCCCACTCAGGTTCCATGTCCCCAACCTCCCCCGGGATGCACGAGAAGTTCTTCCGGAGGTGGGAGTTAAAGACCCTACGGACAGGGGCTTCCACCAGACGTTCCCAGTTCACCCTCACTACACATTTGGGTTTACCAGGTCTGTCTGGCAGCCTCCCGCGCCATCTGATCCAACTCACCACCAGGCGGTGATCAGTTGACAGCTCTGCTCCTCTCTTCACACGAGTGTCCAAAACATGCGGCCGCAGATCTGCTGATACAATTACAAAGTCGATCAGCGACCTTTGGCCTAAGGTGGTCCGGTACCAGGTACACTTGTGGACCACCCTATGTTCAAACATGGTGTTTGTTATGGCCAGTCCATGACTAGCACAGAAGTCCAATAACAAAACACCACTCTGGTTCAGATCGGGCAGGCCGTTCATCCCAATCACTCCCCTCCAGGTTTCTCCATCATTGCCCACGTGTGCGTTGAAGTCCCCCAGTAGAACTGTGGAGTACCCAGATGGAACCCTTTCCAGGATGCCACCCAAGGACTCCAAGGCTGGATACTTTGAACTGTTGTTTGGTGCGTAGGCACACACAACAGTCAGAGCCTTCCCCCCAGCGACTTGCAGTCGCATGGAGGCGACCCTCTCGTTCACCGGAGAGAACTCCAACACAGCAGCGCTCAGCTGGGGACTTGTGAGTATCCCCACACCCGCCTGGCGCCTCACACCCTGGGCAACTCCGGAAAAGGAGAGGGTCCAGCCCCTCTCCAGGAGTTTGGTTCCAGAACCGGTGCTGTGCGTGGAGGTGAGCCCAACCATATCTAGTTGGTACCGCTCCACCTCCCGCACCAGCTCAGGCTCCTTCCCCGCCAGTGAGGTGACGTTCCACGTCCTTAGAACCAGTCGGCGATGCCGGGGATCCGCACGCCCAGGACCCCGCTTTTGCCTACCGCCCGGTATACAATGCACCCGACCCCAATGACTCTCCCTGCAGTTGGTGAGCCCACAGGGAGGATTATTTTATTCTTTCGACTGTTATTGATATGGTTGCTTTTAAATATCATTGATGTTGTCTGTGAGTGTTTTTGAGTTGCGTGTAAGGACTGGTAAGCTGCAAATGATTAATAAAGATTAATAAAGTTGTCTGAACTGAACTGAACATGCTAAAGTTCAAGACGAGACACATGTTATCTTACTATCTTACCTTCGTCTCACATTCATCAATGACATCAAGCCACACGGAATCCGAAACGACCACGCCATTCTGGTCGTAGTAGTAGCCAATCAGACGACAGGACGGCATCATTTGGGCTGTTGTCTGGATGAACTTGAAACCGCCATCAACCGCCACATGCAGAGAGCCTTGTTGGACGAGCTCCCCGCGACTCAACACCTGCAGCACAGTGGGGGGGGCTGCTTCTTTATCACCTGTCATCATCATCATTATCATGCAGTTGACACGTTGAGGCCTACTCACTCACCAGGAAGTACACAAAGCCATCTTGGGGAACACCTCCGATGATCTGGAACGAGGCGCGGAACTGTCGCCCCACCTTGAGTTTCCCGCTTGGAGCGCTGACGTACAGGTAATGTTGACTTGGCGACAACATACGCTTAATTACTTTCTCCTGCTCCTTGTTGTCGGCCTTAACCTATTTAAAAAAAATGTTTTAATAAAACTGCTCTGGTGGACAAGACGTTCATCTGATTAATTGTGCATTTGGCAGATGCTTGACATTAATTGTTTTATTCGGATAATACTGTTGTATAAAACGATCCCTTGGAACTGGAACTCACTTTGACAACAATTTGTGCATCGGAGGCCGTTGGAGTGATTAAGTGCAACGCTTCCCCCTCCTGGTTGGTGGTCACTTCAACGGGGTCCATCCCGAGTACCTGGATTTCTATTGGGACGTCAGCCGCTGCCGAGCCATCTGGTAGGCGCAGAAGCACCTTCAAACAGGAGGTCATGAATGATATATTAATAATAGACCTACCTATTCATAATGCTAATAATTATACTAAAACTCATCATAACCAGCAGTTTAATACAGTCTAATACTAATAATTATGATACTAATAACACTAATACTAATAATGGACCCCCTATGGACACTACTGCGTTACATAAACGCACGTTTTCTTTAAATTGCACCTTTTTATTGCGTATTTTAGATTTTTTTTTATATATTTTGTTTTAATATTCAATGTTATGCACCAATTTCACAAAAGCACATTCCTTGTTCTAAGGCAAGGAATCTAAGGCAATAAAGCTGTTTCTGATTCTGTTTCTGTTGATTATGAATGGGAATAATAATAATAATATTATTATTATTATTATTATTATTATTATTATTATAATAACGATAATAATGTCATCATAACAATGATATGTCTGTACTTACCATTATATCTAATGAAGCTCCGGGAATGTAATGGGATCGAGTTCGAGATAAGTCGATTTCATAAAGACCAGAAATGATTGGAAGAGAAAGCTCTGTCTCTTGCAGCTCACTGCCTGGAAGCATCGGTCAGGGTTAGTGTGTTGTACATAACAACAGTATATTGTATATATAATTGTATTGTAAATATTATAACAACAGCATATTGTATGTATAATAGTTTTGTATATTGTATATGACAACAGTATATTGTATATTGTATATGGCAACAGTATATTGTATATTCTACATATAATAGTATTGGATATTGCATATGGCAATCGTATATTGGGTATATAACAGTATATGGCAACAGTATATTATATATATTACAGTATATGGCAACAGTATATTGTATATTCTACATATAATAGTATTGGATATTGCATATGGCAACAGTATATTGTATATTGTATATATAATAGTATTTATATTGCATATGGCAACCGTATATTGGATATATAACAGTAGGCAACAGTATATTATATATATTACAGTATATGGCAACAGTATATTGTATATTTATATAATAATAGTATTGTATATTGTATATGACAACAGTATATTGTATATTGTATATATAATAGTATTGTATATTGTATATGGCAACAGTATATTGTATATTGTATATATAATAGTATTGTATATTGTATATGGCAACACTATATTGTATATTCTACATATAATAGTATTGTATATTGTATATGGCAACAATATATTGTATATTCTACATATAATAGTATTGTATATTGCATATGGCAACAGTATATTGTATATTCTACATATAATAGTATTGTATATTGTATATGGCAACAGTATATTGTATATTCTACATATAATAGTATTGTATATTGTATCTAATATAGTATTGTATATTGTATATGGCAACAGTATATTGTATGTTGTATATATAATAGTATTGTATAATGTATATGGCAACAGTATATTGTATATTGTATATATAATAGTATTGTATATTGTATATGGCAACAGTATATTGTATATTGTATATATAATAGTATTGTATATAAACCTACTCTGTTGTTCAGTGACGGACACGGCCATGACCAGTGTTGCCCCCTGCTGTCCCAGGTCGGTGAGGTTACATCCCTGGGCCTGCAGCTGCGCCTTTAACTTACTGGCCTGGAGAACCATTGTTCCTTTCCCGTCTTTAATCTACAAAGAAAGTTTCTGTTTATGATTTCATGATTTTATGACATTGTTTCATTTCCATTTTTGCCGTCTGCTCTCACCGAGTCGATCTTCTCCAGTCCCGGGATCATCTGAGTGGCTTTGCGGCAACTGTCAGCGACCTGTGAGTGCTGCGGCAGCTCCACCCTGAACCAGGAGTTGAAGCTCCCGGTGACCCTCTTACCATATGAGTACCTGTGTGAAACCTGAGTATTACTGTATAGCAGGGGCGTCGGACTGGGGGGAAAAGTGGGACTGACTACCCAGGGCCCAAAGTGGAGGGGGCCCCCGCTAAAAGCCTGAAATTAAAAGTTTGTTTTTATTTGGATTTGTTTTCTTCTAAGTAATTAGTGACACAACTGCAGTAAAATTGGCAGATAGACTGAAATTTGTATCAAAAATAATAACTGGACGCAAAATATACTGGAGGGCCCCTATCACCTCCTATCACCCTCTTACAAAATAAATACTTAAAAAACATGAATAAAATAATGTTCTCTTAAGCATGATACTCCAAGCAAACCTAATTTAACCACATCGTAAAAGTATCACAGTATTATATGGGTCCATATAAATAATGATGGTCTAAATTATGTTAAAATTAGTTTTTTGTAAAATAACGTGACCGTTGCAATATTACCATGCTGCATTACCTTTCATCATTATGAGCAATATTCTTAATATTCTTTATATCATGTGCAATACTTCCTCTTAGCACTATTATTATTACCCTTTTATTACACTTCAATTATTGCCAAATAGTTTTTGCATACTGAATATCTTATCTTACCTATATTTGTATACTTCACCTATATTTTTATACTTCTCCTAGGACTTTAAATTTTAATTTGTATTATTCTACTATTTATTTCTCTATTGTTTTATTCTATTTCTATGCAACCTGGCACAAGAATTTCCTTCGGGATTAATAAAGTTCTCTCTTATCTTATCTTATCTTATTTATAGCTCGATTCCTCATAACTCACGTGGCTGAGATGGTGAAGGGAAACGTCTTGCGCTCCAAGAAGATGTAGGGTTCTGCAGCATCTATGTTCACCTCGAAAGTTGGTAAAACTGCCATTAAAAAAACAAGTAATGCAAAATGTTGAAACACTGAGGTTCATATTGAAGGGGAAACATTTCACTTCACAACACTTCTGGGTCATTTTCACACCTACCTGGCAACCCCCCCCCACCCCACACACACACACACACACACCCAATAGACAGCCGCCCACATATCCCTCCACACCGTGTATATGAGGCTAGGGCCCCACCCACACCGTGTATATGAGGCTAGGGCCCCGCCCACACCGTGTATATGAGGCTAGGGCCCCGCCCACACCATGTATATTAGGCTGGGGCCCCACCACCACATGTATATGAGGCTGGGGCCCCGCCCACACCGTGTATATGAGGCTGGGGCCCCACCCACACCATGTATATGAGGCTGGGGCCCCACCCACACCGCGTATATGAGGCTGGGGCCCCTCCCACACTGTGTAGATGAGGCTGGGGCCAAATCCACACCATGTGTGTATAGAAGGCTGGGGCCCCGCCCACACCGTGTATATGAGGCTGGGGCCCCCCTCCCACACGTGTATATGAAGCTGGGGCCCCGCCCACACCATGTATACGAGGCTGGGGCCCCTCCCAAACTGTGTATATGAGGCTGGGGCCCCCCTCCTACACCGTGTATATGAGGCTGGGGCCCCACCCACAACATGTATATGAGGCTGCGGCCCCTCCCGTGTATATGAGGCTGGGGCCCCACCCACACCATGTGTGTATAGGAGGCTGGGGCCCCGCCCACACCGTGTATATGAGGCCGGTGCCCTGCCCACACCGTGTATATGAGGCTGGGGCCCCGCCCACACCGTGTATATGAGGCTGGAGCCCCGCCCACACCGTGTATATGAGGCTGGAGCCCCACCCACACTGTGTATATGAGGCTGGAGCCCCACCCACACTGTGTATATGAGGCTGGGGCCCCCCTCCCACACCGTGTATATGAGGCCGGTGCCCCGCCCACACCGTGTATATGAGGCTGGGGCCCGCCCACATCATGTATATGAGGCTGGGGCCCATCCCACACCGTGTATATGAGGCCGGTGCCCCGCCCACACCGTGTATATGAGGCTGGGGCCCCGCCCACACCGTGTATATGAGGCTGGGGCCCCGCCCACACTGTGTGTATGATGCTGGGGCCCCACCCACACCGTGTATATGAGGCTGGAGCCCCGCCCACACCATGTATATGAGGCTGGAGCCCCACCCACACTGTGTATATGAGGCTGGAGCCCCACCCACACTGTGTATATGATGCTGGGGCCCCGCCCACACCGTGTATATGAAGCTGGGGCCCCGCCCACACCGTGTATATGAGGCTGGGGCCCCGCCCACACAATGTATATGAGGCTGGGGCTCCGCCCACACCGTGTATATGAGGCTGGAGCCCCGCCCACACCGTGTATATGAGGCTGGAGCCCCGCCCACCCCCAGAAAGTGTTTTCAAGTGAATTTCTCCACTTGAATTTCCAAACACTTACCAAATTTCTGCACCTCAAACTCCACAGTTGCAGCATTTGTCTCATCTCCTTCATAATGTGCTGCAATTTTCCATGTACCCAGTCTAAAATAAACCGATAAATACAAAATAATTACATTCAAAGGAGAATAAGGTGAGAAACTGCTAGGAATTTGTGGTCATACCCAGGTTCTATGATACCCAGGTTCTAAGATACAGAGGTTCTATGATACAGAGGTTCTATGATACAGAGGTTCTATGACACAGGTTCTATGACACCAGGTTCTATGATACTCACCCAGCCACATCAGGTATGTGCAGGAAACCATTGGACAGTCCTCCAGAGCTTCTCCTGAGCTGTGTGTCCACGTGTAGACGGTTTCCAGCTGCATTCTTGGGAAGACGAAAATCCATTTCAAATCATTAACGGGGCAGTTTTCTTTCGGTCAGATTTGAGATGCAACACACAACACACAGAAATACTCACAAATATGGCAACTTCAAAAAAATCCTCAACGGGCTTCATCGTGTGATCCAGTGTGAAGATCCTGTACTTCACTGGTATTCAGATTAGATAAGATAAAACTTTATTAATCCCGAAGGAAATTCTTGTGCCAGAGTTTGCATAGCAATAGAACAATAACAATAGGGAAATAAACAATAAAATAATAAAAAATAAAATAACAAATGTACAAATTTACAGTGAATCTAAGCCTAAGAAAAATATACAAATATAAAAATATAGGAAAGAAGTATAGTGAGCAGGATACATATATACATATATGAATAACACGTGATGAATTATATATTATATATTGGCTAAAAGAAGGGAAAAGAGTTCAGGTGAGGTCAATGCTCATTGTGTGCTGTTTGACCTTGTTCAGATGGTCGGTAGACCGGCTGGTCGGTCTGAATGAACAGGTATCCTCGGTGCATGGACACCAAGACCCTGGTCCTGATCCTCTTGGGCGTTTCTGCCACCAGCAGAAGATACGGATCCGACCGAAACGCATCAAGACTGGACATTCTATTCCTTTCTATCTGTACAAATTGAAATGTCATAATGTATTATGCTTCAAATGTAAACGTGGTAACTCAAAGCTAATATTTCAAATGTGAAAAATGTAAATATAATATAAATAAATATAATATAAATAAATATAATATAATATAATAAATAAATATAATATAAACAGTAGCCTATATTATTTAATTATACTTCAACAATGTATAATACTTTTTTGTAACGTATGCCTACGTTTCCTTACCATGAGCTCCACTGTTTGCACTACTCCGTCACGACTTCCTAAAATCGTTTTTTTCTCAGACACAATTCTGCCGTTCCTCTCATCCTCCAGGTAGAGAGTTGCGCCGAAAGAGGCCTGAACAAAAACCTTCTCCTTAACGTTGACGTGGAACACTTTTGGAGCCGAGATAAAGAATCTGGAGAATCATTGAATCATTTGGAGCAGAAAAAAAGGTTATTTGAATCAGGCAGCAGTACATTTAAAATGTCTTGATTTTTCACAGTAATGGTGCAATATTTAATATTTGTTTATATATGAAGGCCTACCCTTTACTGGCACACACAGAATCCAGAGCTATGGTGAGTAAAAGCAGCGAACACATAGACCGGTCCATTCTGGAGCGAAGCCTCTGGTGTCCAGTTGTCTTCTAGACCCGATCTGAGCCCCTGGTGTCCAGTTGTCTAGTCTTATAGTCCTGGTCTGAGCCCCTGGTGTCCAGTTGTCTAGTCTTATAGTCCTGGTCTGAGACCCTGGTGTCCAGTTGTCTAGTCTTATAGTCCTGCCCCTTCTGCTTACTTTCACTGTTGTTGCAGTTCACATTCTTGGCTCAACATTTGCAACTGCTGAGAAAGCAATGTGCTTGTTTTTTTACTTGTTTTAAAAAAAGAAAAGAATTGTGTGGTATTTGATTAGTGTTAACCATTAGACTGCAGCAGCCTGGATTCACTGGATTCACTTCTGCCAAAGATCTGAGGCTTGTGTTTGTCCTCTGCTCCCCCATTGGTCCTCTTCCAAACTGCCCAGTTTTTACGAAATCATGTGACTTACAGGAAATCTTTTTTTTTTTTTTTTTCAGATATTGTTTGCAACCCCAGAGATATGACTTCATACGCTCACTGTCTCATTAGAACCCTGTCTCATTCGAGACCTGTCTCATTAAAGAAGAAGAACTTTATTATTCCACACTTTTTATGGTCACACACGCCAAACACACACGCAGGGAGGGTGGCCCGCGGAAATTATGTCTCTGCTTTTAACCCATCCTGTGTTATGCTGCCCCTCCAGGAGCAGTGGGCAGCCGTTCTTGACAGCAGCCAGGGACCATCAGCTCCAGATCTTTCGTCCACATCAAGGACTGGAGAAGCGATTCTTCGCATGTTTTTAATTGGGGTTCTGACTCCGTAAGGAGACCCCGCGGAGCACGGGGAGAACATGCAAACTCCACACAGAAAGGCCGGGACATCACCCACCTGGGCACCCCGAGTCAACAGCGCCCCAGGTGGGAATCGATCCCAGGACCTTCTTGATGTGAGGCAGCAGTGTAAGCACTGCACCACCGTGCCCACAAACCTGTCTCATTAAAGCTCTGTCTCATTCGAGCCCTGTCTCATTAGAGCACTGTCTTATTAGAGGACCTGTCTCATTAGAGACCTGTCTCATAGAGCCCTGTCTCATTACACTCCTGTCTCATTAGAGCCCTGTCTCATTACACTCCTGTCTCATTAGAGTACTGTCTCATTACACTCCTGTCTCATTAAAGCAGTGTTTTTCAACCTTTTTTGAGCCAAGGCACATTTTTTATATAAAAAAATCCCGCGGCACACCACCAACCAAAAATATTACAAATGACACATTGTAGCCTAATAGCGACACCTCTCACACGCATCACTAATTCTATTGTCTTAAATTAACCATGTCATTATTGCGCTACCTATTGCCACCCACTGACATGGAAGAGTATTTAATTCCTCTGCCAGTCACTACATTGCAGGCACAGATGCTTAACCATGGTACATTATTTGCCAGTAACGAAATAATATTTTTTGGTCCAATTAAGGAAATTGGATAATTTCCACGGCACACCTGACGATCTCTCACGGCACACTAGTGTGCCGCGTTCACACTGGTTGAAAATCACTGCATTAGAGTACTGTCTCATTAGAGTCCTGTCTCATTACAGTCTGTCTCATTAGAGACCTGTCTCATTAAAGCTCTGTCTCATTAGAGTACTGTCTCATTACACTCCTGTTCTCATTAGAGTCCTGTCTCATTACAGTCTGTCTCATTAAAGCTCTGTTCTCATTCCGAGACCTGTCTCATTAGAGCCCTGTCTCATTACACTCCTGTCTCATTAGAGTACTGTCTCATTACCAGTCTTGTCTCATTAGAGACATGTCTCATTAAAGGTCTGTCTCATTCGAGACCTGTCTCATTAGAGCCCTGTCTCATTACACTCCTGTCTCATTAGAGTACTGTCTCATTACAGTCTGTCTCATTAGAGACCTGTCTCATTAAAGGTCTGTCTCATTCGAGACCTGTCTCATTAGAGACCTGTCTCATTAGAGCCCTGTCTTATTAGAGACCTGTCTCATTAGAGACCTGTCTCATTACACTCCTGTCTCATTAGAGTACTGTCTCATTAGAGTCCTGTCTCATTACAGTCTGTCTCATTAGAGACCTGTCTCATTACACTTCTGTCTCATTAGAGTACTGTCTCATTAGAGTCCTGTCTCATTACAGTCTGTCTCATTAGAGACCTCTCATTAAAGCTCTGTCTCATTAGAGACCTGTCTCATTAGAGACCTGTCTCATTACACTCCTGTCTCATTAGAGTACTGTCTCATTAGAGTACTGTCTCATTAGAGTCCTGTCTCATTACAGTCTGTCTCATTAGAGACCTGTCTCATTAGAGTCCTGTCTCATTACAGTCTGTCTCATTAGAGACCTGTCTCATTAAAGTCCTGTCTCATTACAGTCTGTCTCATTAGAGACCTGTCTCATTAGAGTCCTGTCTCATTACAGTCTGTCTCATTAGAGACCTGTCTCATTAGAGTCCTGTCTCATTACAGTCCTGTCTCATTACAGTCCTGTCTCATTAGAGCCCTGTCTTATTACAGTTCTGTCTCATTACAGTCTGTCTCATTAGAGACCTGTCTCATTACAGTCCTGTCTCATTAGCGCCCTGTCTCATTACAGTCTGTCTCATTACAGTCCTGTCTCATTAGAGACTTGTCTCATTAGAGCCCTGTCTTATTAGAGACCTGTCTCATTAGAGTCCTGTCTCATTACAGTCTGTCTCATTGCAGTCTGTCTCATTAGAGACCAGTCTCTGTGGGAAGGACAGTTGAAATACAAGACAATGAACACAGCAATATCATGTGCAATATTACCTCTCAACATCATGTGCACTTTCCTCAGTATTACTTTCCTCAGTATTACTTTCCTCAGTATTACATGCAATATTAATATCACTGTCAAACATCATGTGCAATACTCTATCATGTGCTATATTATTATTATTATTATCATATAAATAATATAAATATGATCTATAACACTACCTCTCATCTCCTCTCATCATCATGTGCAATATTCTGAATGCCATGTCCAATAATATTACACTTCAATTATGCCAAATAGTTTTCGCCGTCAGAATATCTTATCTTGCCCACATATTTGTATATTTTAACTGTAAATTTGTAAATCCGTTAGTTTATTTTTATTATTCTGTTGTTTTCCATATTGTTTTATTGTACTGTATTGCTATGTAACGTGGCACAAGAATTTCCTTTGGGATTAATAAAGTTCTATTCTATTCTATTGTATTCTATACTATTCTAAATACATTTATAATAATCATAATAATGATAATTATGATTATTATTCTATTTTTTATTACTTCTTCTAAATAATTAAAAGTGCCACTGACTGAGTCGACACATTTTTGTCCTGATGGAGTAATTGACTTTGTAAATACTATTAATATACAGTATTTAGCATGTTAAGTAATGCTTATGCTTAGCCCATGTTCCACATTAATATTACAGCCATGTTCACCAACCTGACTTTCAACATCAACTTTGAATTTATGAAGTATTCCTCTTCAGATTTATAATTTATTTCGGTTGAATAATCTGATAATATTGGTGTATTTGTTGGGTAAGGCAGAACCCACTACTACTGTTGTGAACTTGCATACAGAAAAGGGCAAATCGTAGGCCTAAATGTATACACTTGGATGAGTAGCCGGATAGTCAAACATTAAATTGCATAAAATAATGATTGCATAAAAACTAATCCAATGTTTGACAAAAGGGAAATACATGATTACTCATTCATGCTTTTGGAGACAACTGAAAATTGTGAACTGTGTGAAGACAGTTGCATATTGATAATTTCATAGATTTTTTTCGCAACACAAAATGTAGTTAAATTGCATTTAATGGAATAGGTTTCAAAATGAATACTTACATTTTAATGTGCATGCAAACCATTGATACAAATGTATATTTTTTAAATCTACTATGTAACGTAGAACTGTGGAGTGTGTGTTTGTGGTTGCGGTCTGGTTTAGGCAGCCTCACCTGACCCAGTTGGAGTCTGGGGTCTGGGTGAGGCTGCACACCTGAGGTGCATTGACTTCATCAATGCCCACAGGATAAACCAGCCATCATCACACACACTCCGGAGAGAGAGCACTAGCATGCTAGCAGTTACCACCTGCACTGTCTACACTGAACCACAATAAACTGGTTGATTTATAAGTGGCATGTAGTAAGGTCAACTGCAACTAGCACCAGCCCTTCCCTCATGGCAGCGACGGTTGTCGGTGGAGCCCAGCAGGGGGGTAGGGGGGACGGGGGTGGAGGTGCATCAACCGCCTGTTGCTAGCCACCCCTGCAACCAGCCTGGAACAGCCCAAGAACCAGCCACGCCTCTGCCAGGAAGGGCTGCAGCCGAAGGCCTCCATGCTCCAGGGTGGGAGATGGGGGATCATGCGTCGTCGCCCTGGTGGAGGGTGGCCCTACCGGGGCCGGTTCTGGGCCCTCTGAGGGGCTATACCACCGCGGCCCGGCTGTCAAGCCCCACACAGCCCAACTTTTTACATTTTTTATTTTAGGTATGGTAACTGTGGAAACAAAGTCTAGTTTATTGTTAGTGCTCTCCCGAGTGTGTGTGGCGATGGCTGGTCTAACCTGTGATACATTGATGAATCAATGCCTCACCGAACCCGAACTCCAACTGGGGCCGGTGAGGCTGCTTAGACCAGCCACCAACTATACACACTCCACAGTAACCTAGAGATCCACAATATTTTATGGAGATACAACCTGTTATGGAGATACAACCGGTTAAGGAGATACAACCGGTTATGGAGATACAACCGGTTATGGAGATACAACCGGTGATGGAGATAGAACCGATGATGGAGATACAACTGGAGCCGAGGGTTTGATGTCCACCCACAAGCCTGCTTATGGAGTTACAAGAATTGCGTTTGGACAATCAACTCTAGACTCCACACATGTGAGAAGCACCAGCTGGACAGACCTGGAGGTGATACAACAGAGTTTGCCAGAACCTCCTTGAGGCCAACCGAAAGTCCTGCTCCATGGCCTCCCCGAACTCCTCCCACACCCGGGTTTTTGCTTCAGCAACCGCTGAAGCTGCGGTCCTTTTGGCCTCCCGGTACCGCTGGTGTCCACCAACGGGTTCTTGGGTTGCCGCCACGACAGGCACCGACAGCCTTTTGACCACAGCTCCGAGCTGCAGCCTCTACAATGGAGGCTCTGAACATGGCCCACTCAGGTTCCATGTCCCCAACCTCCCCCGGGATGCACGAGAAGTTCTTCCGGAGGTGGGAGTTAAAGACCCTACGGACAGGGGCTTCCACCAGACGTTCCCAGTTCACCCTCACTACACGTTTGGGTTTACCAGGTCTGTCTGGCAGCCTCCCGCGCCATCTGATCCAACTCACCACCAGGTGGTGATCAGTTGACAGCTCTGCTCCTCTCTTCACCCGAGTGTCCAAAACATGCGGCCGCAGATCTGCTGATACGATTACAAAGTCGATCAGCGACCTTTGGCCTAAGGTGGTCCGGTACCAGGTACACTTGTGGACCACCCTATGTTCGAACATGGTGTTTGTTATGGCCAGTCCATGACTAGCACAGAAGTCCAATAACAAAACACCACTCTGGTTCAGATCGGGCAGGCCGTTCATCCCAATCACTCCCCTCCAGGTTTCTCCATCATTGCCCACGTGTGCGTTGAAGTCCCCCAGTAGAACTATGGAGTCCCCGGATGGAACCCTTTCCAGGATGCCACCCAAGGACTCCAAGAAGGCCGGATACTCTGAGCTGCTGTTTGGTGCGTAGGCACACACAACAGTCAGAGCCTTCCCCCCAGCGACTTGCAGTCGGCCATGAAGGCGGACCCCTCGTTCACCGGAGAGAACTCCAACACAGCAGCGCTCAGGCTGGGGACCTTGTGAGTATCCCCACACCCGCCTGGCCGCCTCACACCCTGGGCAACCTCCGGAAAGGAGAGGGTCCAGGCCCCCTCTCCCAGGAGTTCGGTTCCAGAACCGGTGCTGTGCAGTGGAGGTGTAGCCCAACCATATCTAGTTGGTACCCTGGCCTCCCACCTCCCGCACCGCTCAGGCTTCCTTCCCCGCCAGTGAGGTGACGTTCCACGTCCTTAGAACCAGTCGGCGACTGCCGGGGATCCCGACGCCCAGGACCCCGCTTTTGGCCTACCGCCCGGTATACAATGCACCCGACCCCAATGACTCTCCCTGCAGTTGGTGAGCCCACAGGGAGGATTATTTTATTCTTTCGACTGTTATTGATATGGTTGCTTTTAAATATCATTGATGTTGTCTGTGAGTGTTTTGAGTTGCGTGTAAGGACTGGTAAGCTGCAAATGATTAATAAAGATTAATAAAGTTGTCTGAACTGAACTGAACATGCTAAAGTTCAAGACGAGACACATGTTATCTTACTATCTTACCTTCGTCTCACATTCATCAATGACATCAAGCCACACGGAATCCCGAAACGACCACGCCATTCTGGTCGTAGTAGTAGCCAATCAGACGACAGGACGGCATCATTTGGGCTGTTGTCTGGATGAACTTGAAGCCGCCATTAACCGCCACATGCAGAGAGCCTTGTTGGACGAGCTCCCCGCGACTCAACACCTGCAGCACAGTGGGGGGGCTGCGTCTTTATCACCTGTCATCATCATCATTATCATGCAGTTGACACGTTGAGGCCTACTCACTCACCAGGAAGTACACAAAGCCATCTTGGGGAACACCTCCGATGATCTGGAACGAGGCGCGGAACTGTCGCCCCACCTTGAGTTTCCCGCTTGGAGCGCTGACGTACAGGTAATGTTGACTTGGCGACAACATACGCTTAATTACTTTCTCCTGCTCCTTGTTGTCGGCCTTAACCTATTTAAAAAAAAATTGTTTTAATAAAACAGCTCTGGTGGACAAGACGTTCATCTGATTAATTGTGCATTTGGCAGATGCTTGACATTAATTGTTTTATTCGGATAATACTGTTGTATAAAACGATCCCTTGGAACTGGAACTCACTTTGACAACAATTTGTGCATCGGAGGCCGTTGGAGTGATTAAGTGCAACGCTTCCCCCTCCTGGTTGGTGGTCACTTCAACGGGGGCCATCCCGAGTACCTGGATTTCTATTGGGACGTCAGCCGCTGCCGAGCCATCTGGTAGGCGCAGAAGCACCTTCAAACAGGAGGTCATGAATGATATATTAATAATAGACCTACCTATTCATAATGCTAATAATTATACTAAAACTCATCATAACCATCCAGCAATTTAATACAGTCTAATACTAATAATTATGATACTAATAACACTAATACTAATAATGGACCCCCTATGGACACTACTGTGTTACATAAACACACGTTTTCTTTAAATTGCACCTTTTTATTGCGTATTTTAGATTTTTTTTTTATATATTTTGTTTTAATAATCAATGTTATGCACCAATTTCACAAAAGCACATTCCTTGTTTGCAAAATCTAAGGCAATAAAGCTGTTTCTGATTCTGTTTCTGTTGATTATGAATGTGAATAATAATATAATATTATTATTATTATTATTATTATTATTATTATTATAATAACGATAATAATGTCATCATAACAATGATATGTCTGTACTTACCATTATATCTAATGAAGCTCCGGGAATGTAATGGGATCGAGTTTGAGATAAGTCGATTCATAAAGACCAGAAATGATTGGAAGAGAAAGCTCTGTCTCTTGCAGCTCACTGCCTGGAAGCATCGGTCAGGGTTAGTGTGTTGTACATAACAACAGTATATTGTATATATAATTGTATTGTAAATATTATAACAACAGTATATTGTATGTATAATAGTTTTGTATATTGTATATGACAACAGTATATTGTATATTGTATATGGCAACAGTATATTGTATATTGTATATATAATAGTATTGTATATTGTATATGGCAACAGTATATTGTATATTGTATATATAATAGTATTGTATATGGCAACAGTATATTATATATTGTATATACAGTATAATAGTATTGTATATTGTATATTGTATATGGCAACAATATATTGTATATTTTATCTATAATAGTATTGTATATTATATATGGCAACAGTATATTGTATATTGTATATATAATAGTATTGTATATTGTATATGGCAACAGTATATTGTATATTGTATATATAATAGTATTGTATATAAACCTACTCTGTTGTTCAGTGACGGACACGGCCATGACCAGTGTTGCCCCCTGCTGTCCCAGGTCGGTGAGGTTACATCCCTGGGCCTGCAGCTGCGCCTTTAACTTACTGGCCTGGAGAACCATTGTTCCTTTCCCGTCTTTAATCTACAAAGAAAGTTTCTGTTTATGATTTCATGATTTTATGACATTGTTTCATTTCCATTTTTGCCGTCTGCTCTCACCGAGTCGATCTTCTCCAGTCCCGGGATCATCTGAGTTGCTTTGCGGCAACTGTCAGCGACCTGTGAGTGCTGCGGCAGCTCCACCCTGAACCAGGAGTTGAAGCTCCCGGTGACCCTCTTACCATATGAGTACCTGTGTGAAACCTGAGTATTACTGTATAGCAGGGGCGTCGGACTGGGGGGAAAAGTGGGACTGACTACCCAGGGCCCAAAGTGGAGGGGGCCCCCGCTAAAAGCCTGAAATTAAAAGTTTGTTTTTATTTGGATTTGTTTTCTTCTAAGTAATTAGTGACACAACTGCAGTAAAATTGGCAGATAGACTGAAATTTGTATCAAAAATAATAACTGGACGCAAAATATACTGGAGGGCCCCTATCACCCCCTATCACCCTCTTACAAAATAAATACTTAAACAAACATGAATAAAATAATGTTCTCTTAAGCATGATACTCCAAGCAAACCTAATTTAACCACATCGTAAAAGTATCACAGTATTATATGGGTCCATATATATAATGATGGTCTAAATTATGTTCAAATTAGTTTTTTGTAAAATAACGTGACTTTTTTCCCACTCGGCCTTAGTGGGGCCCTCTCTGGTTTCTTTTCACAGGGCCCAAAATCCCTGGTGCCGCCCCTGCTGTATAGTATTATATATTACTACGAGACAACATACCTGAGGTGTAGCTCCAAGATCGTTCATATATAGTTTTTGCGTACTGAATATCTTATCTTACCTATATTTATACTTCTCCTAGGACTTAGACTTACTTTAAATTTTAATTTGTATTATTCTACTATTTATTTCTCTATTGTTTTATTCTATTGCTATGCAACCTGGCACATGAATTTCCTTCGGGATTAATAAAGTTCTCTTATCTTATCTTATCTTATTTATAGCTCGATTCCTCATAACTCACGTGGCTGAGATGGTGAAGGGAAATGTCTTGCGCTCCAAGAAGATGTAGGGTTCTGCAGCATCTATGTTCACCTCGAAAGTTGGTAAAACTGCCATTAAAAAAACAAGTAATGCAAAATGTTGAAACACTGAGGTTCATATTGAAGGGGAAACATTTCACTTCACAACACTTCTGGGTCATTTTCACACCTACCTGGCAACCCCCCCCCCACCCCACACACACACACACACACACCCAATAGACACCCGCCCACATATCCCTCCACACCGTGTATATGAGGCTAGGGCCCCACCCACACCGTGTATATAAGGCTAGGGCCCCGCCCACACCATGTATATGAGGCTGGGGCCCCACCCACACCATGTATATGAGGCTGGGGCCCCACCCACACCGTGTAGATGAGGCTGGGGCCCCCCTCCAACACCGTGTATATGAAGCTGGGGCCCCGCCCACACCGTGTATATGAGGCTGGGGCCCCTCCCACACTGTGTATATGAGGCTGGGGCCCAACCCACACCATGTGTGTATAGGAGGCTGGGGCCCCGCCCACACCGTGTATATGAGGCTGGGGCCCCACCCACACCATGTATATGAGGCTGGGGCCCCATCCACAACATGTATATGAGGCTGGGGCCCCTCCCACACTGTGTATATGAGGCTGGGGCCCAACCCACACCATGTGTGTATAGGAGGCTGGGGCCCCGCCCACACCGTGTATATGAGGCTGGGGCCCCACCCACACCGTGTATATGAGGCTGGGGCCCCACCCACACCATGTATATGAGGCTGGGGCCCCACCCACACCGTGTATATGAGGCTGGGGCCCCCCTCCCACACCGTGTATATGAAGCTGGGGCCCCGCCCACACCGTGTATATGAGGCTGGGGCCCCTCCCACACCTGTTTAT
>PIJE02001976.1:72141-82243 GCA_002895965.2 Coryphaenoides rupestris | reverse complement strand
GTAACAATAGCCCTATAGGTCTACTATAATTTGTTTGGAAAACATTATTTTAAATAGTGAGGAAAATCAATAGGTCAGAGGCACGTAACTCATGTTTCTGGGACCTCCTTTTTCCTTTTATCCTAAAGCCAAACAACCAGGATTTGGCGGTTTATTATTTCAGTTTAAATGGACCTTGATTAGAAAGAAAAGTGTATCAACACATTTGGACCCAACTACATGTTTTTATTTTAAGCACCGTATTGAAACAGGTGTTGGAATATTGTTCAAGGCCTCAATGTTTATTGGGCCTGGCGGAAACCTCTGCGTGTCTAATTAAACGGAATGACAATCATTTGATTTGCCATCAAGGATACGCACACACACACACACACACACAAAATGCGCTTTGGTGGGATTATTGCACTGCGTAGCCTGAAGCTAAAGTGACATCGATGTGTAGTTGCGGCATAAACAAGTTTCAGGGACAAAAGCGCATCACATAGAGTAGGTTGGCAGACCTCGACTTGTTGAACAGATCCAGAGAAAGGGAATTAAACGGTACAGCCCTTTAGCTCTTTTGTTTTGCTGTTGCTCCTGTGGCAGACGGCCACTGAAGGGCCGATGAATAAGTGTGGACGACAGTCGGGGGGGGTCGCAATTCCCCATTCGCCGAGGAGGCAGGAATTGCAACCAAGGCAATCAGCCTAATTGAAATTGGCTGCGCAGGCAGCCAATTAAGGACCCAACCACAGACTATAAAGATGGTGGAGAGGTTCGAGACGGGTGAGAGTGGAGGAGAGTGATGTGGGAGAGTACGAGGAAGTGGTGGTGGAAAAGGAAGAGGAGAACCAAGAGGAAGGACGAGAACCAAGACCCTGTGTGGGTGAGTGGAAAGAGAGACAGGAGTGGCTGTGTGCCCGACTTAAAGCCTGTCCGAGAACCCGATTGTGTATCGACCCTTGCCTGCCTGACGACCCTCCCGCCTGCCTTGCCCTGGACCCCCTGAGACCACTTCCCGGTGTGATAACCCCCTGCATACGAACGATGACTACTCTCACGGAATAACGGACTTGGTCACTATAAATATCCCTGCACTTTCCCTTCCCCTTTACCATAAATAAAGACTGTTCATTGAATATTGGTGTGTGACGGTGGAGTGATTATCTTCGGGTGGACACACTCTACAATATAGGGGAGTGTGCCACACTCCCTACGCTTTCTAAAACATGTTTGTTAAAATGTAGGCTACATTGAACAGGGGAGGGGCCAGACTAAGAGCGATTCAAAGACCCCATGAAAAGACTCCCGGAAAGAACAGTCACCTCGCCCGGACAAGGGAAACCGGGGCACCCTTCTGGAGCCAGACCCGGGAGGGGAGCTCGTCGGCGAGCGTCTGGTGGCCGGACCTGGATCCACGGGGCCCGGCCGGGCCAAGCCCGAAAAGACAACGTGGAGTCACCTCCCTGTGGGCTCACCACCTGCAGGGAGAGTCATTGGGGTCGGGTGCATTGTATACCGGGCGGTAGGCAAAAGCGGGGTCCTGGGCGTGCGGATCCCGTCATCGCCGACTGGTTCTCAGGGACGTGGAACGTCACCTCACTGGCGGGGAAGAGCCGGAGCTGGTGCGGGAGGTGGAGCAGGTCCAAACTAGATATGGTTGGCTCACCCCCACGCACAGCACACGGGTCTGGAACCAAACTCCTGGAGAGGGGCTGGACCCTCTACTTCTCCGGAGTTGCCCAGGGTGTGAGGCGCCAGGCGGGTGTGGGGATACTCACAAGTCCCCGGCTGAGCGCCGCTGTGTTGGAGTTCTCTCCGGTGGACGAGAGGGTCGCCTCCATGCGACTACAAGTCGCTGGGGGGAGGCTCTGACTGTTGTGTGTGCCTACGCACCAAACAGCAGCTCAGAGTATCCGGCCTTCTTTGGAGTCCTTGGGTGACATCCTGGAAAGGGTTCCATCCGGGGACTCCATAGTTCTACTGGGGACTTCAACGCACACGTGGGCAATGATGGAGAAACCTGGAGGGGAGTGATTGGGATGAACGGCCTGCCCGATCTGAACCAGAGTGGTGTTTGTTATTGGACTTCTGTGCTAGTCATGGACTGGCCTAACAAACACCATGTTCGAACATAGGGTGGCTCACAAGTGTACCTGGTACCGGACCACCTTAGGCCAAAGGTCGCTGATCGACTTTGTAATCGTATCAGGCAGATCTGCGGCCGCATGTTTTGGACACTCGGGTGAAGAGGAGCAGAGCTGTCAACTGATCACCACTGGTGGTGAGTTGGATCATGATGGCCGGGAGGCTGCCAGACAGACCTGGTAAACCCAAACGTGTAGTGAGGGTGAACTGGGAAACGTCTGGTGGAAGCCCTGTCCGTAGGGCTCTTTAACTCCCACCTCCGGAAGAACTTCTCGTGCATCCCGGGGGAGGTTGGGACATGGAACTTGAGTGGGCCCATGTTCAGGGCCTCCATAGTAGAGGCTGCAGCTCGGAGGCTGTGGTCTAAAGGCTGTCGGTTGCCTGTCGTGGCTGGCAACCCAAGATACCCGTTGGTGGGACACCAAGCTGGTGAAGGAAGCCGTCAGGCTGAAGAAGGAGGCCTTTCGGGCCTGGTTGGCCCAGGGGTCTCCTGAAACAGCAGGACAGGTACCGGGAGGCCAAAAGGACCGCAGCTTAAGCGGTTGCTGAAGCAAAAACCCTGGTGTGTGGGAGGAGTTCGGGGAGGCCTATGGAGCAGGACTTTCTGGTTGGCCTCAAGGAGGTTCTGGCAAACTGTCCGGCGACTCAGGAAGGGAAAGCAGGGCTTGGCTCAGGCTGTGCTCAGTCGGGGATGAACTGCTGGACCCAGGGACTGAGGTGGATATGTCGGGCAGGTGGAAGAACACTGGGAGGCTCCTGAACCCGGAACCAGTACGTCCTCTGGGGTAGAGGCAGGTCTGGAAGACTCGGGGGAAGTAACTCACCCATATCCTTGGTAGAGGTCCGCTGAAGTAGTCAAAAAGCTCTTCAGTGGCCAAGGCGCCAGGTGTGGATGAGATTCGCCCTGAGATGGTGAAGGCTCTGGACATTTTCGGGCTGGTCGTGGCTGACACGCCTAGTCAATGTAGCGTGGAGGTCGGGGACACTAACCTGTTGGAGTGGCAGACCGGTGGTGGTAGGCCCCATTTTCAAGAAAGGGGACCCGGGGGGTGTGCCCAACTATCGGGTATCACACTGCTCAGGGCCTCCCCGGGAAAGTTTATTCCAGGGTGCTGTTGAAAGTGAGGCTCCGGCCGATTGTCGACCTCAGCTCCAGGAGGAACAATGCGGGTTTCTCCGTCCTGGCCGTGGAACAAGTGGAAAGTTCTTTACCCTTGCAGGGTGTTTGTGGGGGCGCATGGGGAAGTTTGCAACATCCAGTCTACATTGTGCTTTGTGGAACTTGGGTAGAGCCGATTGACCGTGTCCCCCGGGGAGATCTATGTGGGGGACTACTGGCGAGTATGGGGTACCGGGCCGTTGATTACGTGCGCATTTCGGCGCCCTGTACGAACAAAAGTGGTTAAAGCTGCGTCCGTATATTATCTCGGCACAAAGTTACAAGCATGTTTCTCAGGGGGTGTTGGACTCCGCCAAGGTTGCCCCTTGGTCCACGCGGTTCTGTTTCGTGATCTTCATGGACAAGAATCTCAAGGCCGCAAGCCGAGGGTGTGAGGGGAGTGTACCGGTTCTTGGGGACCTCAGAATTGCAATCTCTCGCTCTTTGCAAGAATGATGTTGGTTTCTTGTTGGCTACATCAGACCGTGACCTCCAGCATGCACTGGGGCGGTTTGCAAGCCGAGTGTGAAGCAGTCGGGATGAGAGTCAGCACCTCCCAAGTCTGAGGCCATGGTTCTCTGCCGGAAAACCGGTGGAGTGTTCCCTTCGGGTTGGGAGTGAGTTGCTGCCCTCAAGCGAAGGAGTTCAAGTATCTCGGGGTTCTGTGTCACGAGTGAGGGCAAAAATGGAGCGGGAGATGGACGACGGATCGGTGCAGCGTCTGCAGTGATGCGGGCGCCTGTACCGGTCCGTTGTGGTTGAAGAGGGAGCTTGGCCGGAAGGCGAAGCTTTGGGTTTACCCTGGGTCCATCTACGTTCCCAACCTCACCTATGGTCCAACGAGCATTTTGGGTAGTGACCGAAAAAGAATGAGATCGCCGGATACAAGCGGCCGAAATGAGTTTCCTCCGCAGGGTGGCTGGGCGCAGCCTTAGGAGATAGGGTGAGCGAGCTCAGACATCCGGAGGGGAGCGGAGTATAGCCGCTGCTGCCTCCGCATCCGCCAAGGAGTCAGCTGAAGGTGGCGTTCGGGCATAGCTGATTAGGATGCCCCCGGGGCGCCTCCCTTTGGAGGTTTTCCGGGCACGTCCAACTGGGAGGAGACCCCGGGGCAGACCCAGAACCCGCTGGAGAGATTATATATCTCGTCTGGCCTGGGAACGCCTCGGGATCCCCCAGGAGGAACTAGAGAGTGTGGCTGGGGAGAAGGAAGCCTGGGGGGCCCTGCTTAGCCGGCTGCCACCGCGACCCGAACCCGGATAAGCGGACGCGAATGGATGGATGGATGGACATTGAACAAAATCCTCCTACTACTCTTACGAGGCTACGCAACTAGGCTACTACCTGACTGGCCAACTAGACCTTTAGACACACCACAAAAAGGCCTCATCACTATGAACATTACCCCGCCATTTATTTGACCCTTAACATGGTGCTACTTGCTCAACAATGCATGTGAAATTTGCTTATGGAACAACATCTGAACAGATAGTTTTGTTTTGATTAATTTAATGAGGAAGGGACAGGGAAACATTCAGAAGGACCCTAGCCTATAGCATTATAGGAGTGTTAATTCACCTCTCTTGGATACCCTGAAGAACATCTCCTCTTATCCCCTCATCTCTCTCCTCCCCTTCCCTTTCCTCTGTTCATCTCCATTCTCCTCTCCCCCCCGCTGCCCTCCACCTCTTTCCCCTCTCCTCTCATCTATTCTGCTCCACCTCCCCTCCCCTCACATCTCCTGTCTATTCTCCCCCCCACCTCCCTCCCCTCCCCTCCCCTCCTCACCTCATCAGGGAGCTGTGTTCCAGTGGCTCTCGGGCCCCTGGGGGACGGTAAAGATAACGGCAACATTGGCAACATCTGTACAGATGTGTGTAAAAGCAAACACTGGAGGAATGGCTGCTGGCTGGAGCTGTCAGGGGTTACAGAGCTGGTACCGACCAGCGACCAGACAGACGCACACGTAAGAAAAATAACTGTGGAATAAAAATTAGGAAAAGACTATGGGTGACATTTTACTTTTTTGCGCTGAATCCCAGTTTTTACACACTTGCAGTGGTATATTGTGCATATATAATTTTTCCTTTTCTTGGTTTTCACATGTGCAAACGGTTCTCTGGATTCACACGACTTTTATTGTCTCTTCTGGGTTCTGGTTTGACAACTGCTTAAAAAAGAAATAAATTTAAAGACAGTTTGAAAATGAAATTGTAGCCAGAGTAGCCTATGTTGATTGATTATTGTGACAAAGTGTAGGAGGAGGAATGTGATTTGTCTCCTTACAGTCTATGCTGGTCCCTTCAGGATTTGACAGGAGACAGTGGGAGTTGCGAGGAGGTCATGAATTGTAGCGCTATCCCGGCCGCACACCATTTCCGTTCTTTTACTTCCTGTGATCCGTCAGAACACGGCAGTTAACAGTCCCTGGAGCAAGATGAATAAAAACATGAAAAGAACAAAGAAATAAATATGGGGTTTTTTTTTTTACAAAGAATGTGACATATCCAATGTGAACGATGTCCCTCCCTCTCTCTCGATCCTCACCACTGTTCTCACCGCCCACTGCCTACTGTCAGAGACCGTCAGGTCGCACCTGCGCTATGATTGGTCGGAATGTGAGGCCCCCCCGTCTATCTGGACCGGATGACGCAATCACAAAAATGTCTCTTGGCGTTCTTTGTTCAATAAATGCACAATAGCTTAAAAAGGGAAACGTTTAAACTGTAAACACTTTTTGTATCTAACACACATTCAAGGACACACCCACTCCATGTGTCACCCCGTTAATGTGAGCTTGTTTTCTTTAGTGTGTTGGTCCTGTCCCCCCCCACCCCCACAGGCCACCCTTACAAAACCCACACCCCCAGCCCCCCTCTACCACCTCCACCTCCCGGGTTTCCGTCCGGGGTGTGCGCAACACTTTCTCCAGACGGGCCACCCGCCCGGCAGGCTGTGAAACCGGAGGCGTGCTGCTACCGAGGGTGTCGAGGGTGGGGGTGGGTGGAGGCTGACAGACCAGAAGCCCCCCTGCTCTATTCATTAGCACCCAGGATGGCCCCAGGGGGTCACGCCAGCGCAAAGGTGACATCTCACCCTTTACTGCAAAGTACACTGAAATACTGACAGTAAGTTACACAAGATGGATGGATAGATAGAGAAATAGAAGAAAATGGATAGATAGGTAGCGATGCAGAAGAAAACGAAAAAGGGACAAATAGTCCGATATGCAATTAGACACAGACAGATGTTTCGGTGAGCGGTTTCACTGCGATATTGCTGCAAGCAGCAATTCTAAAGCAATAGCGGCGATACCGGTATTGCTGGAGGCCAAGCACTCATCCTGTAACGAGCAGGCAGGTTTTGAACACTTAGATTGGGCACATGGCTTGGTTTCTCAACAGGAAAGCTGTACCAGCAGCGAGCTAGCTAGCGTGCGTTGGTGCATTATGTATCTGAGGACCAGAATCTGTTGACCAGCCCCGCGTCATAATGCTTTCCACATGCGATCTGATCGAGCCTACAGGACAAAACACATTGTCTCTTTCTCGGCGACCAGCGTTCCCCCCTCTGGGACCTGCGGTGCCCGCGATGAGAGCGAAGCTGTAGTTAAAAGCCTACACGTCTCCTGGGGAATGGGGGGGAGGTTAGCCGGGTCCCTCTCTGCTCCGTTCTCTGGTTCTGCCCATGTTTGATCTGCTTCCACACAAGGGCTCCCCACTCCTCTGTAACTTCTCAGACAACATGACTAACAGGCCTGCATTGAGCTGGAGGAGGTCCCGGTGGGGAGGTGTGTGTGTGTGTGGGTGTGTAGGGGGGAGGGGGGGGTTCTGTTTTCAACAAAAACTTGCCCGGGGAGTTATGGGTGCATTTATGCAACCACCCATAGGGGCATGGTATATACACTGGTTTCTTTTAGTGGCGATGCATTCCCGATCGACTCGACTTCACCCGAAGGAAACCATGAACATCCTCAGAGGCACCGAAGCTACACTCATTGAACTTATTGTGCGTCCTATTTTTTAGAACACTGAATTGGAAGACTGACCACTGACCATCCGGCTTTGTTGAAGCTCTGTGGCTACCTCAGAGGCTGGATGAAAATGACCCCCATTCCATGTTTGTACCTTTTACACAGAAGGCGAGGTGGAATAAAGCCACAATATTCCCACAATGTAACAGCAGTGTAAAAGGGGCTACTGACAATAATAATAATAATAATAATAATCTAATAGTCTGAATGGTAGTCTGAACACAAGACAAGATGTCACACAAGAAATACACGCCTGGATTATATATATATAAAATGATTAGCTTTGCTTTTAAAGTGAATACTTTAAAGAGTTAATAAACCTTAAAAGGTTTTAGAACACTTTCATCCACTAGGAATTAATGGACTCAACACCAGAGGCGTTACCAACTGGGATTTACCTGAAAAATAAACCCATTATGCTTTTAAAGTTCATACGTTTAGGGTTTTGTATAATGGACCGCTCGGTGCCATTTCCTGTTCACGTTTCACGTTGTGCTTTAGTTTATGTGGAAACAGCCACATTATATTAAGTAGTAGTTTACAATATCCTTGTTCCACGAGGGAGTCTTAATAACGCACATCTGTAATTAGCCTCATCTGCTCTCCTCAGCAGCTGGCCGAAGGCTCCTCGCCCTCTTTTTTTTACAGACCTCGTCCTCCGCAATTAAAAGGATAGGGATGAGCAGAGTGGGGTTAGATGAGGGTATTTTCTACGCGTACGGGTGGCCTGGTAATGACAGAGCGAAATTACACTGGTGGGGAGATGAGCAAGGCACCAGAGCCACCACAGACCCAAAAATGTCATTGCGGGTAAAAACAAGGGAAGGAGAAAAAAACAAACAAAAAAACAACACAGATTTTCCCCTCTACACTGACATTCTGGGGTCTTTGTTGTGGGGGGAGGGAAGCGGCCATCTCTTGGCCGAGTCTCTCTGACAAGAGGGGAAACGGAGGTCACGTCGCCTGTAGCTCCGCCCCCCCCCCACCAAGGGTCCCGTCTGTACGTTCACCCTGGCTGGCGCTTCAGCGTTTCAAACCTGAGATTTACGACGTATTGGCTCACAAAGCCTGACGTGGTGGTGGTATTCACAGACCCTCTCAACCACTCTCCCCCCCTCTCAGAGGCCAGACGTGTGTGGGCCAGGTCATGTTTGCGTTGGGCATGTTGTCCTAACATCGGCTCCACAGCGGATCAGGGATTCGCTACTGTTTATTTGGACACAAGAGTTGACCTCTGACCCTTCCGAATGGGTTAGGGATAATCTTCTTCAGAGCTACTGTCGAGGGGGGCCCCCAGCGTTAAAGGTCCCAATACTGCCCCCCACTGGCTACTGGGACAATATAGTGAAAAAAACGATTTGACTATTTAGTCATTTAGGAGACTGTTTAGATATGTTAAGGATGCCTAGAGGGTAGACTGGGGATATCGGGGATCGAACCCGGTTCTGTTCAGCTGCTTTTGCTTTTGCTCGTATTTAGTCCAAATTATGTCAATTTATTAAATCTCCAGAGAGGAAATAAAGGAATGTATTCTTTATTTGCATGCATTGTAATGCTCAGTGTGTGTGTGCTTTCCGAAAGAAACCCACAGACGTTAGACGGTCACGCTCCTCCATACAATAACAACACAATGTGTTTTTTGTGGGGTTTTTTCAAAACATGATACTTTATATTGTAGATGTCAAAGACAAAATGTTAGAGTAAAAAAGTTCCCGAGGAGAAAAACAAAAAAAAAGAAAACTTCTGTAACAGTAGAGCAACAAGTCAAAAAACAATAACCGAAAAAAATTATAATATGCATTTCATGCATATGTAAACCTAGAACTGTAGCTTTCTAGTGGTCATAAGTAAAACTGGCTTACAGTGAGAATGGACAACCAGGAGTCCAATCATGGTAGAAAAACACACATAACGCCCCTGCCTGGCACTCAGACGGCCTGGTCTCTTGTTGTTGTTGTTGCTGTTGTTGGCCGTCCGTGTATGTAGCTTTTCTACGAAACACACATTTTTCGAGATAAATACAATAAAATCTATTGTCTGTGTGTTACAAAGTTGCCGGAGACGTTCGAATCCCCCATTCTGTGGACTCCTTGTTTGTACAAATGAGAGCACATTCGACAAGCATTGAAAAAGATTCGTTCCCTCTGTTCTCTAGGAGGGAACTCAATAAAAAAACAACCAATCAGCTCAGAGAGAGAGAGAGAGATAGACAGAGAGTATTGATGCAGTCTTGAGAAGGTAGTCAACGTGCCCTTCAGTGCTACATCCCATGTGTGGAGGATGTGTGTTGGGGTACAGACTGACACAGTGCATGCGGACATATAAAACCATGCAAAAAAGGGAGAGAGAGAGAGAGAGAGAGAGAGAGAGAGAGAGGGAGAGAAACACAGAATGTGGGAGAGAGGAGGAAATCCGACCCGGTCGAATAAATAAACACTGGCTCGAAACCTCAGACCAAGGACAACCCGGAGAGCCGTAGACCAGGGATGATGTGTGCAACCCAAACTAAAACATGACACATATCTGGACCGTCGCTGTGAGTGTTGGTGGGACACTTGTCGGGTCATAGATCTAGCCGCAACTCTCTTGTCAACTCGTGTGACCCGTCACAGGCGAGGAGCCCGTCCACTTAATGCAGCCTCGCAGTTCTTATGAATGGCCGGCGGGCCGTTGAAAGCCTTTTGGGGCAGGGCTGTGAGGGGGCTGGATAAAGAAGACTGTGTGTGCAGCTCGCGAGGGGGGCTGGGATAAAGGCCGTAACAAATGAATGACCTCGTCTTGAT
>PIJE02001976.1:34201-60932 GCA_002895965.2 Coryphaenoides rupestris | reverse complement strand
AACCATAAACAAAAAACATTTGTTTAAACCACATGCTCATCAAAGATCAGCTCCCCTTCATCAACAGAGCACAGTGCTCCTCTGTAACACCAGATACTGATAAAGCTATCTATGTCTCTCATTTCTTTGTAGTATCTGAAATCGACCTTCATCCTGGACTTAACCAGTCGGGTGAACCACAAATGTGCCTCAATACTCGAGGAATTTTCTATTTTCCTTTTCCGACTCAGGTAGATTGCCATCTTTCCTTGGCCAATCAGGAAGTTCAGAAGTTTACATTTTTGTTTTGATAACTTGCTGCGTTTAAAACCAAAAATGAAGTTGGGTTTGGAGAAAACTTCTCCAAATAACAAAAAGAACCTTGATAGCAGCAGAAAAAGAGAGGACAGTCTGTGACATTCTAAGAAACAATGAAAAACTGTTTCCCTCTGTGTGCAAAAAGGACATATGTTTGACACACCAGGGTTTAAAACAGAAATAAAAGCGTTAACTGCGACAATCCCATGCAGAACCCTCCACTGCAGATCACCTGTCCTCTTGATTAACGGTGGTTTGTAGAGCACCCCCCATCCTGGTGTGACATCCCCCTTCAGGCCCAAGTGAGCCCTCCAGGGACAGTCAGACCGACCATTCAGACTGCATCTGTTTAAAACCTTGACACACAAGTAATAGGACAGTTTGCCGGTAAGATTCTCTAAAAACAACACTTTATCGTTGTTTAAAAACACCCCTGAGCACTCTTTAAAATCAGGACAAAGTTTCATGGACGGGAACAGATCATTGAAATCAGGCTGACGAGAGCCATTACAATAGGAGCTTAAAAGAGTGCGTTCATGAGCAGTAAGCTGACGTTTCCAGTTGTCCAAGAGTTGTTGTGTAATCCGTGTTGATGTTACTCCCAGATGTGCACCCAAAGCTGCAGCATCATCTAGGTTCGGCCCAGCCAGCTCCACCGCACGGCCCAAAGTTGTGACTTTTGTGACACAGTTTTTCCAATAGTGTCGGTCCTGTCAGGCAGCTGCCAGCTAGCCGACCTCCCATCACCACCGGCTCACACAGCAACCAATGCAGCGACGAAGTAGAGTTCGCTCTCCGTTTCTTAAAAAGGTTCCATACTGTAAAAAGGCTTCGATAGAACCCAGGGAGGCTCTTGAGATCTCTGAAATTAAAATCCATTAAAAACAAGGAAAAATGTAATCCCAAATTACCGAAGCACTTGAGAACAGTACAGTGGAGCGTGCAGACTGTAACCGGAGTGTAAATATAGCTAATAACCTCATTGACAGATGGTAGCAGCTAGCATATTAACCCGTTTGCTGATGCAGCGGCGGCCGAGATCGCTGGCGTGGAAACATCTGCGAGCGAGCAATCGGCCAATTAGTCTCCGGGTTCAGAGTTGAGTGGCCGTCGCGGGGCATCACTCACAAGCTGTTTAACTAGAGCGGCTCTGCGAGCACGCACGGCCAAGCTGTGGGGGGGCTGGGGGGGGGAAGCGAACGAGAGCCTGTAAAATCCATTCACAAACTTCTATCCCCCCCTCTACCTCTCCCTCTCCCGTTAATTTGAGCCGCCTTCAAAGGCAACCCGAGGCTCATTATATCCAAGCTCATCTCGCCCAGCCAATAAAAGCAGGGGGAGACATTTCTCACACCGAGGCCAGTCGTAAAAAACGCTGGCAAGCCCTCTGGCCCTCGGCGTGGGCCAGAGGGGAGGGTAGTGGGACCCCGTAAAAAGAGACATCTTTGGAGAGATGCTTTGGCCGAGGTTTAGGTGGTATGCTCACAACAAGCTCCAGTAATAAGCGGTGGGTCCGAATATAGTTGAGTATTTCCATGATTGGGATTTGATAAATCTACCCTGAACCACCGATAATTCAGGGTTTTACTTTGTTTTGATTAGCGGGACAACAGCAAAGTGGGGTTTTTCGTATTTTAAAAAGCCTTAAAACACAGTTCTAAGAACTTTTAAACAATGTTTTCTTCCCCCCTATGAATCAAACAGCACCACCGCCCTGAACAGGTGGAAATAAACACAGATTAGCATGTTGGCACGTGTGCTGAAACCGCCGTCTGAAATGAAGGGAGGGCAGCATGTGCTTGAGGCCCAGCCCACTGATGTCAGGCCCAGTGTGGTGATGATGATGCTGCTGTGGGTTCTAGCAAGTTCCAGAAGGTTCCAGACAATACCAACCCTCAGGCCATTGGAAGCTGCGTCAACAAAAGCCCAGCTGACCGACGAATACAGCCGTGTTCCCCCCAGCTCATCTTCCTCCTACACACACACACACACACACACACACACACGCTTTCTGATATTAATATCAGACAGTGCAGACATTCAAACCCACAAAAACACCCACCCAGCGTTTCCCTGTGTGTATTTGTGGGGAAGTGTTCCCCCCCACCACCCTCTCGTCCTCCTCAAGTCTACATTTCAACTTCATTATGGAGCCCTTCATCAGGATTATGATAAATGCCCTCCAGAACTCGCTGGAGGGATTACATATCTCGTCTGGCCTGGGAACGCCTCGGGACCCCCCAGGAGGAACTAGAGAGTGTGGCTGGGGAGAAGGAAGCCTGGGGGGCCCTGCTCAGCCGGCTGCCACCACGACCCGGCCCCGGATAAGCGGACGAAAATGGATGGATGGATGGATCCGATCCACTTTCGATTTAAATCCCGACAATCAGGAAACTGAACCCAAAGTCTTTGTCTTTAATACGAGGGAGAGATCAGAGCACCCCCCCCGCCCCCACTTCATGTCTACAGTAATCTGCAAAAACACACCAACAGGTCATCAGACACACTAGCCAGAACAATCTTCCTCCAAAGATCTAGCGTACCTTCCCCCGGCCAAAGGGACCAAAGGAAGGAACCGTCCCCGGAGTCGTGAGAACCCAAGAGGGCTCTTCTGGGCCAATCAGCAGCATCAACATTAGGTTCGCTTACCACTTAATCACTGTCATTGGCCGTTAATGAGCCATTCTGTTCAGCCCCAGCATCAAGACTGCCCTCGCGATGTCTCGCTCGTTCTACCTCAGAGTTTTTATTTAGCCCTGCAGAGAGCGAAAAGTGAAACCTCATTGCTACAGTTCCAAAAACATCCTTATTATTTCAAACTTTTTTTTCCTCTGTTGTACCATTTGAATTTCGCTTCTTCACCGCATTTGAAGACCCTAGGCACTCTTTTTGAGTCATGTAGAAGGCACTTTTCATCCTAAGTGAATTAACTAAGTGAATACAGATACAGGAGCAGGTAGGGGCTAAGGCCTTTAGCTCAGGTAGTTTGGGGATGGAGTCCAGTACCCTTGTTGTGGGGAGTGGAACACATTTCTTCCTATAGTATCCTGCTCACACCGTTCTCCCAAATTGTAAAAATGTCGACCAAAATACCCTCCAACACTAGTTATTTGTTTGCATCTACTTCTACACACATGATTATTGCAGCTCCCTATGCAACAATATCCCTCCCGTCTTCCCCGACTTCAAATGATTCCTTCATTTCGTTTGATTATCCGATCCCTGGGCCCACGGATGACTCTCGTGTTGGCCTGCGAGAGTTGGAGTCTCGCAGGTCAGGGGAGGGAGAATCTCCGTCTTGCACCTCCTGCCTCCAGCTTTTATAATTTGCGGCTCCTTGTGGCACTCGTCCACTGACCCCTTCCAGACTCCCGCTGGAGCTGGGAGTCTGCAGGCGCTGGAAACCTCCTCCTACCCAACATTTACGCTACCCTGTGACTTCACTTCACCCCTGCTTCCTGTGTTGGGCGCCGTCCCCCTTGCATGGCGGGAAAAACACACTGCACCAATTTTTTGTCTTACTTTTTGTTTTTCTTCATACTCAATTCATGCATTGCCAAGGGGTTATTGAATGGGTGTTTGTGGACAGGACAGTGAAAGCAGACAGGAAAGTGGGTTGAAAGTGTGCAGGAATGCAGTGTATCATGTCAGAATCGATCCTGGGTCCCTAACAAGGCATATTGCCTGCATGGTTAGCAAACAAGCAGGTTGAGCCACAAGACACTCCATGCATTATTATAATTAAAAAAAAAATTTAAGTATTGGTCCAGTTAGGAGGTAATGTTGACATCTGCATATTCAGAACTTCGGATTTGGACATATTCTGAGATGTCCTTCAATGGCTGGGAAGCAAAGTCGTCATGATGCTTCTTGCTTCTTGTTTAGTTGGACTTGCTTGCAACTATATTTTTGGGGGCGGCAGTGTATCAGGAGGTAGAGCGGTTGTGTGGCAACCGGAAGGTTACAGGTTCCATCCCCGTGTTGAGGTGTCCCTGAGCAAGACGCCCAAACCTTACCTGCTCCTGACGAGCTGGCTGTCGCCTCGCAAGGTTGACACTGCGTGGGTGTATGAATGTGTGTATGAATGGGTGAATGTGTGGCAAAAAAAGCACCTTTACACCACTGCCCTTGGGTGGCTGAACAGGACACCTAATCTCCACCGTGTGAACATAACGTCCTGGTGGACATTCTGCTGTAGAGCCGGTGTTAACGTGGTGGTCATTACCGTTATGATCTTGAGTCATAGCTGGGCGTGGAGAAAAGGTAAACAGATTTAGGGGGATGGATTAACAGGTCAGTGTGCCTGTGTCTCCTCTCCAAGGCAAACAACACCCGTTACAGTTCAGAGATGTTTGTTTACCTGGTGGGTTTGCCATCCTACGTCAAAGCCTCATCTCTACAGAGACTCATTTAGGTCGGTTAAAACCTCATCTTTGAGGTCCAAACGACAAGATGAATGCCTTCCCATTACCTTATGGTCCTGTGACTTTTGGCGATTGATAATCCCATTCCACGAAGCCCATGCCTGTCTGTGTTTCCATTGCCAATCGGTTTCAATGTATACATGTACCACAGACATAAAAATGTTCTGCAACAATAAATACTTTTATGAACATTGATCTCACACTTGTTTTGTTCATTACACCACATCGGAAAACCCCTCGCCCTCTTAAAGACGTCACCGCTAATCACTCCCGTCCTCTCCGCTGTTATCTCACCGTCCAAGTTGTTTTTGGCTGGGATGACTTGGTCGTCACGGTGACTAAACCTTTATGAGTTGGATCTGCCATTGTTGTTTGTTTTGCTCCGTGTCCAAGATCAACATGGACCCGAGCCACGATTTTTGATTTAACAAGTCCAACGATGGCATTTTACAAGCCGGTTTGACTGTTGGATCAACAGATTACTTTGGGCACTGGGTAATTATCTTAATAACTATATTACATTTTATACTTTACATGTATAATATCAGTATAGTATAGTATAATATCAGTATAGTATGTATAGTATATATATGCGTGTATATACAGTATATACACAAATAATACTTATCCTGAGCCACATTATTCATTCTCTGAAATGTATCTTTTGCCTTTTATAAATGATCAATAAATCACATGCATCAACCAATCGAGAACACAGCCTTAAAACACATCACTCTGAGGCATGCTACACCAACGCTGTGCTCAACAACACGGTCACCTGCCAGTAATAGACTGTGGTGGACTGGCCACAGTGGGCCCGACATTAAACTGAACTGTTATAGACTGGATTAGTGTTGCACTCATTTATATCCGGCACCCCGGAACCTTTGTGCCTATACCTGTACTCCGCGTCAAAGTGCACGAGTAGTGTTGCTGAGTGCAACAGTTCTTTCACCTGCTGGAAAGCTGTCTCTTGTGCTTGCTGCCAATTCCAGGAACAGTCTTTGTGCAGCAGCTGATAGAGGGGGGCGAGCACAGTGGAGAGTTCAGGCAAGAACTTCCCATAATAGTTCACTAAGCCCAAGAATGACCTGAGTTCTGCCACATTCTTTGGACTAGGAGCTTCCTTAATCGCCCTCACCTTCTCTGTCATGGGGGAAAGACCCTGAGCTGAAATCCTGTGACCCAGGTAGGTGACACTTGGAGCCTGGAAAACACATTTACTGCGCTTTAAACGCAGCCCGGCCTCCTTCATTCTCTTTAGCACCTGGTCGAGGTTTTGCAGATGCTCCCCTTCTGTTTTACCTGTCACCAAAATGTCGTCTAGGTAGACAGCAACATGGGGAATGTTCTGCAGGAGGTTGTCCATGGTGCGTTGAAAAATGGCTGGGCTGGACGCGACGCCGAAAACCAGGCGGTTGTACTTGAACAGTCCCTTGTGTGTGTTGATGGTCACATATTGTTTAGAGTCCTCATCCAGCAGCAGCTGTTGGTATGCGTGACTCATGTCCAGTTTTGTAAACGTTTGTCCTCCTGCCAGTGTGGCGAACAAATCCTCAACTCGTGGCAGGGGATAAGTGTCAAGTTGTGAGGCTTGGTTAATTGTCATTTTGTAATCACCACATACCCGCACCTCACCATCCTCCTTCAGCACAGGCACAATCGGGGCTGCCCAGTCAGAGAACTCCACAGGTTCAATAACACCTGACCGCTGCAGCCTATCCAACTCCGCTTCCACCTTAGTCTTCATAGCGTATGGCACTGTGCGTGGTTTACAAAAACGTGGCCTTGCGTTGGGGTCCACGGTCAACTTCACTGTTGTGCCGCGGAGGGTGCCAAGCTCATCCTTAAAAACGTCTGCATACTTTGATAGGATGTCTCCAACCACTCTCATGTGCATGATTTCCCCCCAATTGAGGCGGATTTTCTTTAGGAGGTCCCGTCCAATCAGACTAGGCCCCTCCCCGTCTACCACTATCAGCTTCCCTTTAGCCGACTGGCCTTCATACATCACGTCTACTTCTATAGCTCCAAGTAGAGGAATGCACTCACCGGTGTATTGTCTCAGTCTGATGTCAGTCTTTCTTAAAACAGGCGCTTTTCCAGAGCCCCACAATCTGCAGTAGGTGGTATGACTTATCACCGAAACTGAGGCACCCGTGTCCACCTCCATTGTCATCTCTTTTCCATTTATTTGCAGCGTTGCGCAGATCGGGGCTGCCCGGGGTTCACTGAGGTCCATATTAAACATGTTAAATGAACACTGCTCCTCCGGTCCTTCGCTTTGCACATGATGCGTTCTCATTTGGGGTTTTGACTCTTCCCAATCCTTTTTCCATGGCCTTTTAGCGCCTCTGCACTTCTTGGCTATGTGCCCCTTTTTCTGGCAGTTATGGCAAGCGGCATCTTTAAAACCACAGTCATTAGCAAGATGCGCTCCCCCACACCGGTAACACTCAACTGACTTCATCGGCTTGCCTCTCCCTTCATTAAACAGACGGTGAACGGCGCTCTGTGGCACACTGGCGTTAGCTGCTTGAATGTCTTTAGAGTTGATAGCTGCCGTTTCCATTGCATGAGCAATCTCCAGCGCTTTCTTGAAAGTTAGCGTGACTTCACCTAGTAATCGGCGCTGAATGCTGTCATTGTTGATACCACAGACTAACCTGTCCCGTAGCATGTCGTCAAGCACCGGTCCAAACTCACAATATTCCGACAGCTGTCTCAGCTCCGCCACGAACGCCGCAACTGAAACTCCCGCTTTGCGTGAATGTGTGTGGAACTTGAAGCGCTGAACAATCACTGACGGCTTGGGGTTGTGATGCTCTTGCACCAACGTCACCAACTCTTTGAATGTCAAGTCGCCTGGCTTCCGTGGCGTTGCTAAGTTGCGTATCAACTTGTACGTCTTGGCACCGCACACACTGAGGAGAATCGATCTTTGCCTTTCCTCCTCCTTAATGTCATTCGCCAGGAAAAAGTGCTCCAGTCTCTCGACATATTCAATCCAGTCACCATCCAGCTCGACGAATTCACTGAGCGTGCCGACCGTAGCAGTAGCCATGCTGCAAGCTTAAGATACACGGAACTTCTTCTTCGACACTAACTACACGTGACGCAGTCATCAATGTTTTAATCCTCGTCGCCAAAAGTGTGGTAACCCGAGGGCAATAATGCACGCACACTTGTAATTCAGTTTAGTGTTTTTACTGAAACCATGCTCACGGCATAACATCCTAAGTACAGGCGGGGCATTCCGACACCGAGCGCACTCAAAGACCCCCCCCCCTGNTAGCGTAGTTATGCGTTTCATCCCAAATGCACAGCCAGCCAGGCCAAGGAAGCCGCTCTTGACCTTCCATCACTCACAGTAGCCCCGCCCCCTGGCCGCTGTTGCGCGCTCCGACAGCAGCGGCTCAGCGCGTGCTCGTGACCGGTCACCGATCTCAAAAAGAGTTGAGAGAGAAGACGGAGAGAAGACTACCAGTAAGTAATTAAGTCATAATATTCTTCAGTAAAAGAAGAGGGGGAAGTATGCGTCGTGACATGTGCTTTTTAAGTGCTAAATGGTGCTGTTACAGCAGCTTTTTGACGTATTTTTGACATGTGGAACTGAGTTGCGTAGCTAACGTTAGCTGCTGCTTGTATATGTTATGTCAATTTGCAGTAGGGCTGGGCGATATGGCTGAAAACTGTATCACGATATAAGTGTTTCATATCGGTCGATATCGATAATTATTGATAATTTGTATGACCTATTTAAAATAAGGACCAGGAGAAAAATATACTAAATTTAAACATTTTTATTTTAAACTTAACCTTCCTGATTGTAGGCAGACAGGGAAAAGGAATGTCAACACAACCATGGAAAACACTCAAATAAATAAATATAAACATAAGTCTGAATGAAAATTAAAATCACAATGAAAACTTAACAATTATCAATAATAAAGTGCTGAACAAAAATAAAGTGTTACAAAAGCGGCTAAGGTGGTAAAACAAGTTGGTTGTATTACCAGTCTTGGTGGGGACGACGGTCTTGCATAATTTACAGACAACATTGGTCTGACTACGGTCTGACTGATCCAAAAAAACCGTCATACTGGCGAGCTGATCTTTCCATTTTTGTAGACAATTTCCTCGCTCGTTGCGGCACTCATCTTTCACTTCTCACACCACTCTGTTTCTGTTATTCAAGAAACAAACACGAACACGAGACAACGAGATGGCGCAACCAAACGTGATACTGTTACATGATTGGCTATTAGCGTGTCACTCCATACGTTGCTAGGGACCAGAGGACGAGTGCCTTTGTTCATGCAACCAACCTTGCTTCGCAACCTCTGGTTCAAAGCGGAGCTAGACTCTTAGCTCCGGTTTCTTCCAACGAGGAAAAAAAAATATCGAAACGTTCTATCGAACGCATTTTCTATCGATATTGATTACGTGTCTATCGCGATACATATCGTTATCGTTTTATCGCCCAGCCCTAATTTGCAGACAATGAAGAGAAAGTCCACAGACATCTCTCTTATTTTAAGAAGAAAATTAGAACAGGAGGAGAGAAAGAGACGACAGGGGAGCAACAGAGGCTTAGTGAGGAGGAGGAGAATGAGGAGGAGGATGGAGGAGAGGAACAGACAGAGCAGCATGACAAGGATACACAGCCAGCATCAGTAACAGAGCACAGTGACGAGGAAGAACATCAGACAGCAGCAGACCAGGGACAGTCAGCACCAACAATGCTCACAGAAGCGAGGCAGGACTCAGCAAAAGCAGGTGTTCGACGTGTTTCTGGACCAACAGGTGAAGTTATGACTGTGTGGCCCTAATAATGAAATTGATGGCTAGTCTAGATAGTAACGTCATCTGGAGAAATGTATGTTTATAGTGTGTTTCCATGAAATTACAAATCATGACATAATCACTTAAAGCTTTTTGATTCATGTTTATTGGTCGTTGAGTTTGATTAATCTGAATAGAAATGCCTATAGGCTATTATTACAGCTCAAATTGATAATTACTACGGAGAGGGGCTAAGTATTATTATTACTGTTATAGACTGGATCAGTGTTGCACTCATTTATATCCGGCACCCCGGAACCTTTGTGCCTATACCTGTACTCCGCCAGGGGGGGGGGGTCTTGAAGTGCGCACGGTGTCGGAATGCCCCGCCTTACTTAAGATGTTATGCCGTGAGCATGTTTTCAGTAAAACACTAAGCTGAATTAAAAGTGTGCGTGCATTATTGCCCTCGGGTTACCACACTTTTGGCGACGAGGATTAAAACATTGATGACTGCGTCACGCGTAGTTAGTGTCGAAGAAGAAGTTCCGTGTATCTTAAGCTTGCAGCATGGCTACTGCTACGGTCGGCACGCTCAGTGAATTCGTCGAGCTGGATGGTGACTGGATTGAATATGTCGAGAGACTGGAGCACTTTTTCCTGGCGAATGACATTAAGGAGGAGGAAAGGCAAAGATCGATTCTCCTCAGTGTGTGCGGTGCCAAGACGTACAAGTTGATACGCAACTTAGCAACGCCACGGAAGCCAGGCGACTTGACATTCAAAGAGTTGGTGACGTTGGTGCAAGAGCATCACAACCCCAAGCCGTCAGTGATTGTTCAGCGCTTCAAGTTCCACACACATTCACGCAAAGCGGGAGTTTCAGTTGCGGCGTTCGTGGCGGAGCTGAGACAGCTGTCGGAATATTGTGAGTTTGGACCGGTGCTTGACGACATGCTACGGAACAGGTTAGTCTGTGGTATCAACAATGACAGCATTCAGCGCCGCTTACTAGGTGAAGTCACGCTAACTTTCAAGAAAGCGCTGGAGATTGCTCATGCAATGGAAACGGCAGCTATCAACTCTAAAGACATTCAAGCAGCTAACGCCAGTGTGCCACAGAGCGCCGTTCACCGTCTGTTTAACAATCTATGTGACTGGCGAGTGGGGTGGCCAGCAAATTTATAGGGGTGGCCGCGGCCACCCCAGGCCACCCCCTGGTGGCACCATTGTGTAGCGTCCTAGTAACTTGTTTGCAGTGCCCAATTATTTTAGAGTGCAGTGGAATGCTTTTACTTTTCCTGTTGCAGTGCCCTAGTAACTTGTTTGCAGTGCCCAATCATTTTAGAGTGCAGTGGAGTGCCTTCACTTTTCCTTTTGCAGTGCCCTAGGTGGATTGTTTGCATTGCCCGATTATTTAGTTTGCAGTGTTTATCACGTGTGTCATGTGACTCGTTCTGCTCGTGGTTCCAAGCTTACGCCCGCCCCCATTGACAAAGGGAGAGAAGTTTCCCTGCCCCATTCGAGCTGAGTAGGGGAGGGTGTGGGAGACCCTATCCATGTTGCTCGGTGTGGGCAGTAATAAATACATCTATTTTCTACAACCTGTCCTGGTCTTCTGTGTGGAGTAGGGTGTTGAGAGATCCTTGTACGTATACCTGTGTTGGGTGGAGTTAAAGGTGTCAGTAAAACCTGTGACAGTAGCATGTATTTATTCCTTTGCTGTTGGTCAATTTAACACCTTAACATATGCATCTTATGATGTCTTGGCGAGGATTTAAACCAAACTAATGAATAGAAAGTTGAAAATATATTGAGTAGGGGTTACATTTTCAACCAGCGAATGAATCTATTGAGCATCCATTCATGAGGAAATGTAATAGATAATACTGTAGGATTTCATGGACACCACATGCGTTAATACTGTCCAGGTGTGAATCAGAGGTTAGCTTGTGCTTTTCATTGCAGGGAAACGGGTGGTTTTGTATACTGTTGTGACTTCTCTCCTCAAGCTATTCAGCTGGTCAAGGTAAGACATTGTCACTTTGTTTCCTTTCAAATGGGCTTTTGAGTGAGAACTTAATCATGTACAATGTTCAGGGCGACCACATTGAGAGCTGTCACACTGTCAGGACCATCCAGATTATGATCCATCACGCCTTCCTCCATGACCTCTGAGGAGTGGTCGCCCTTGCCCGTTCCTCCACACAGTCTGGATGTGCTCATAGCTGTCTTTGTGCTGTCTTCCATCCATCCTGCCAGGTACGGCCAAATAATAAAACACCTGGACGACGTCTTGTGTCGTCATGTGACTCTCAACCATCATCACTGTCATGAGCACAGGCATGCACATGCACACACACACAATGTGAATTGGTCACTTGCATACACCACACTCTTTTACATTAGCTGACATTAGCTTATCAGATTGTTCACAATACATATTACTCCAATGAGATTTGTATTTATCACCTAACTATTTGATTAACTTGCGTCATGCTTGCTTTCTGTGCAGTTGACATTGATGGACTTTTAAAGCATGCATTTCACGGGACAAATATGGATAAAGGCCGGTGTTCCATACGATAGTATATTTTGAGTGTAAATATATATCTACAAATCACGTTTGGCCCATAACAATCTGGCCTGTAAAGCCCTTTGAGACTGCCTTGTGATTCAGGGCTATACAAATAAAATTGAATTGAATTGAATTGAATTGAATTGAATCACTGGGTTTCTATTGACAGACTTCAGTCGGTAGTGAACAGATTGACCACATACCTGAAACCTGGAGGGATATTTCTATTACGTGATTATGGCCGATATGACCTTTCTCAACTCAGGTTTAAAAAAGGTTTGTTTCTGTTTACTGTGATATTGTATTCTATGCTATATTAAATATTGTTTTTTATTAGATTTGATTTTATCGCATACAGTTCCCTGTGATTATAATTGTAAAGCAACAGACTAGTTATTTTATGTTCAGGACAATGGACCTCATTCTGGAACATTTTCTTAAGTGTCTTCTTAAATATCTTCTTCCGAACTTCGTAAGAACAAACTTAAGAAATCTGTCCGCCGGATTCATGAACGCGGGGAAATGTGTTCTTAAACCGCCAAAGTGTTCTCAGCTGCGCGCCCCCGATGGCAAGTGAATAAATAAATAAGCACTAAACTAAATCGCGTGGATATAGACATAGGGGAATAGAATTGACACATCTACGTTCTGTGAATGAACATGTGAATATCCATAACTAAAATATATCATATGGGCCTACATAATATTGTGGCGGTTGGAGAAGTAAGAAGTAAGACGCAAATTATCTTTCACAGTCTTTTTATTGCCTATCAAAACCGTGAAACAGACTTCATTAGCACGCAATGTAACGCTGGAGTCATCAAACCAAACAGCCATCTCAACCATGGTTTCAGTACTACGTTCCCCAAAATACTTACAACATTAATATATGACTACTAACAATTTAACAACACTGAACAATCATGCCCCATACTCCCGTAGTACCCCCCACATGATTCCCCGGGGGACACGGTCATAGGCCTTCTCCAAGTCCACAAAGCACATGTAGACTGGATGGGCAAACTCCCATGCGCCCCCCAACAACCCTGCAAGGGTAAAGAGCTGGTACGTGCCATTCGGTCCTTGTACGAACAAAGTGCGAGCTGCGTCCGTATTCTCGGCACAAAGTCAAGCATGTTCTCAGTGGGTGTTGGATTCCGCCAAGGTTGCCCCTTGTCACCGGTTCTGTTCGTGATCTTCATGGACAGAATCTCAAGGCGCAGCTGAGGTGAGGAGAGTGTCCGGTTTGGGGACCTCAGAATTGCATCTCTGCTCTTTGCAGATGATGTGGTTCTGTTGGCTACATCAGACCGTGACCTCCAGCATGCACTGGGGCGGTTTGCAGCCGAGTGTGAAGCGGTCGGGATGAGAGTCAGCACCTCCAAGTCTGAGGCCATGGTTCTCTGCCGGAAAACGGTGGAGTGTTCCCTCCGGGTTGGGAGTGAGTTGCTGCCTCAAGCGAAGGAGTTCAAGTATCTCGGGGTCTTGTTCACGAGTGAGGGCAAAATGGAGCGGGAGATGGACAGACGGATTGGTGCAGCGTCTGCAGTGATGCGGGCGCTGTACCGGTCCGTTGTGGTGAAGAGGGAGCTGAGCCGGAAGCGAAGCTTTCGATTTACTGGTCCATCTACGTTCCAACCCTCACCTATGGTCACGAGCTTTGGGTAGTGACCGAAAGAATGAGATCGCGGATACAAGCGGCCGAAATGAGTTTCCTCCGCAGGGTGGCTGGGCTCAGCCTTAGAGATAGGGTGAGGAGCTCAGACATCCGGAGGGAGCTCGGAGTAGAGCCGCTGCTCCTCCGCATCGAAAGGAGTCAGCTGAGGTGGTTCGGGCATCTGATTAGGATGCCCCCCGGGCGCCTCCCTTTGGAGGTTTTCCGGGCACGTCCAACTGGGAGGAGACCCCGGGGCAGACCCAGAACCCGCTGGAGAGATTATATATCTCGTCTGGCCTGGGAACGCCTCGGGATCCCCCAGGAGGAACTAGAGAGTGTGGCTGGGGAGAAGGAAGCCTGGGGGGCCCTGCTTAGCCGGCTGCCACCGCGACCCGACCCCGGATAAGCGGACGATAATGGATGGATGGATGGAACAATCATGCATAACACCTTTAGAACTTAATAACGTAATTCTCAAAGTCTGAACATAATGCATGCTGGGAAACAGGGAGGCACAATGCTAACTGCGTCGTCCCGTCGCTACAATATACATAGGGCCCAAGGGCGGATTGTTGTTTAGGACATTGGTGGGGACAGTGCCGGCTCCAGCTTTTTGGGGGCCCCAAGCACAGAATGAAGCTGGGGCCCCAAGTTCAAAATAATGAACAACAATAAGTAAGTCATACAATTATTAAAGTGCAAAATAATGAATTGAACAAATATAAAGTGAAAACCAACTTATATATAATACCATAATAATAAATAATATAAATGAATGCAACACTATATAAAGTGCAAGATAACTACTAAAAAATGAATAATAATAACTATAACATAATACATAAATATGTTACTAATATGTTATCTAATGTATCGGAAAACGAGAACCATGTGATAAAAACAATGAACTGCGGTGAAATAACGTTCCTGGAATAAGAGAAGAACAGGCTCCGGGAGTTTCAGCCAACGGGGGGGAAGAAGAGTTGCAGCCAACGGGGTGTGTGTGTGTGTGTGTGTGTGTGTGTGCGCGCCACCGGATCCCCTAGCAATGGGGGGCCCCACGCGCAGCGCGTTATGCGCGTTATGGGAAAGCCGGTACTGGGTGGGGACATCACAGATATTGCGCCAATGATGCGCAATTACGCTCCCGTGAGGCGCGCGTCGGGCTCCGAGTCAGCGTCTCTGGGGGGGGGGGGGGGGGGGGGGGTGCTCTGTTACTTGCGGTTCGATAGCCCATAATAATGTCATACAAAATTGTGTGAGATCAATTTTGTTTCAATAAAGTATCATTATGTTACAAATATTTACAGAAATGCTCTTTTTGTTCATTTTTAATATTCTGCGCTTCATTTTGATTGGGTAAAGCTATGTAGGCGGCTGCAGCGTGCGTCCGTTAGCTGTGTCCACAATCGCTGGAAGCTCGCAATGAATGCTAGCTGTTAGCTGCGCTATTAACTGCTACAAATATGTCAAAACAAACGTCGTTGGCGTCATTTTTTAAGAAACCAAGATTAGATTTTACCACTACAGAAAGGACCAATGCCGACAATGATGACTCGGTCTCGTTGCCTTCAACCTCGTCCTCCACAACCACCTCCAGTCCTTGTCGTTCAGCTCTCTCCATGCCTCCGAGTGTGAGTAGTTCTCCCGACCCTTCTGCCCGTCAGTCCAGGAGTCCCCCTGCCGACCTGTCTACCCAGTCCAGTCCTTGCCCTAGCCCTTCAGCTCTCTCTGAGTCGGACCCAGCATCAGCCAGCAGTCCGCCTGCAGACATGTCTGCCCTTGAAAATCCCTGAAATGTTTGTTGAACTCAATAGCCTTCTTGGTCAGAAGTTGTTCTGTTATGTTTTGTTATTTTGAATAGTACCTTATGAATCAATGTTTTGGGTTCAGGCTGTCTGGTTTTTTTTGTTCCATGTTTACAAAGCGCTCGCAATCGCCTACAACCTTAGCCTGGCGTACGTGTGTTTGTTCATATTTAGCCCAGGCTACTTTACATGGTTCTCTTCTCCATGGTCTTGACTAGCTATTTGACAAGTCTTTATGTTCAATTTTAAAATCACATGCATGCATGTTGTGCCTTAAATCCCCCCCGGGGATGAATAAAGTACAATCTATTTATCAGGGGTGTAAAGTACTTGAGTAATTGTACTTCGTTACAATACTTAAGTACTGTTTTTGGGGATTTGTACTTTACTCGAGTATTATTAGATTTGTATACTTGTACTTTTACTCAATTACATTTCAGAGAAAAAAAACATACTTTTTATTCCTTACATTTAAAATGCAGACCTACAAAGTACAAAGTACAAATCTCACAGGTCCAACAATTTTAATTAGTATATTTGTTTCTCTGGCCGAACTAACGTTAACGTTATTAATCCTGCGGCCGCACTTTATTTAAAAACAGCCAATCAAATCCCCATCAATGGAAAATGAACCCGCCCACACCCATGCTGATTGGTCCTTGTGCAAGACTAGAAAGCGGGGATCTTTGATTAAACACCTGCTATCAGAAGAATAGACAGTCAGAGTGACAAGCTACAGAAGATGGCCACAAACGATAGTACGAGTGATGAAGAGGACGAAACGGTCGGCGTGGACGGACAAGACGAGCACCCATGGCCTTGCAATAAAAAAATGTTTTTACTTTTACTTTTTAGTACTTAAGTACATCTAAAAGTAGAAACTTTTTGACTTTTACTCAAGTGTGTTTTTAGCCAGATACTCTGACTGTTACTTGAGTCAGATACTCTGACTGAGACGGTACCCATACTTTCACTTCAGTATAATTTCTGGGTACTTTTTACACCCCTGCTATTTATCAATGTAGCCTATTATTGTTTGCCATTAATCGTCTGATCTGTGATGAAATCACGTGTTGTTTAATTTTGGGACAATTGCTGTACTGCCTATATCGGAATAAAAAAAAAAATGTAAAAAATAGTGGCCCACCCTAATTCGCAAAAGTCCACCCTGTTGAAAAATCCTGGCTGCACGTGGACTTGAACATCAATTATGTACATTGAACCATGCCATCCAATAATCAGTGATCAATCCAGCTATTTAAAGGGCCAAGTCTGCACCCTAGGCCTACACACACAATATGGCTCATCTACTGCTGCTGGAAGCTATCGCTGATAGTGCGCTGAGGAGGGAGCGCCAGTACCGTGACCATGCGGACCTGTGTGCACACGGTCCTGTGGTTGCCCTTATAAGGAGCTGGCGGGGCGTGTCTGTGTGCAAATTCAGGTGTACGAGCACGCGCGTTCCATTTAAGAATCAGTGGCATTCCTCATCGGGGGCGCGCAGCTGAGAACACTTTGGCGGTTTAAGAACACATTTCCCCGCGTTCATGAATCGTAGAATCATGACTATGCATGTGAAACGTAATTGTTAATGATACAAATATTCTCGTATTTATTATTATAATTATTTACGTGAAGTGGAGTGGAGTTAAGAAGCAATTTCTTCACTTTTTCTTAACTGCGTTCCAGAATTAGGTCGAATATGTTTGGCGGAGAATTTCTACACCCGTGGGGATGGCACCAAAACATCCGGACTACTTAGTGTGTTCATCAACAAAGAAAATGTAATGGAATATGGGAATGTAAATTTTTAATGGAAATTAAATGTAAATAAAGTTCTATTCTAATCTACTTTGACGTTTGAACGTGCATCTCCTAAATGCTCCTTTGCTTTAAGTTCTTAATGAACCACGGGGATGCACTCCCCATATCGCGATAACAACAATGTGCACACGATGCGTGACGTTTCACATGCGACTTGAAGACAGCGGAAGAGGGAGGGGGCGTCCAGGAGCCACACAGGGACGCGCTGAGGTGTGCAGAGAGGTTCGTGTCCCAAAAAAATGATCATTTTATAATCTACCAATGGCCCCTGGAGCCAGCAGCTCCGCGGCGGTCCGATGCCGGCTTCAGGGGCCATTGCAATGCATTAACCTTCCGTGATGTGATCCGATCCAGTATTCGCACACAATAAGTCCACTGCTGATGAGTGTCCACAAAGTAGTGGAAGTTTGGGGGGGGGGACGCCATCTTTGGTTTGGTCCCAGTCCTCCACGTCCCCCAACAACACGGCGGACGGATTGGGTCTTTTTTCTTTCAGCCACATATCGGTGCCGGTGAAGGATTAAGGATAAGCGAGGTGCTGTCGTGTCGTGTAGCGGTATAGCAATATATAGAGGGAGAGGAAACCTCGAAACGGTTTGCTTTATGTTGTGTGTAAGTAGTCCGGGTCCCCGTGGTGGTTTTCTTTTTTGCCTTGTGCTAAATGCCAAATGTGTCTTTTAAATGTCGGATGCGATAATGGCGGCGGCGAAGCCAAAGTCCACGGAGCCGCTTGGTTGTGGAGGCTAGCTAGTAGCAGCAATTGACTGTGGAGGAACAAGAGTGTCTTTCTAAAACCCCGGACCACCACACTGACGATAAAAAAACCCGATACCCAACAACAACCACCACCATCTAACATTAACGAATTATTAATATAGTTAGGAATATAGTGACCACTGGGTACTTTTAGTCTGCACCTTATGGCACGGGGCGGGGGGGGGTGAGCGAGTGAATCGTTCCCACCCAACAATGGCAGAGGAGTGTTGGGTCGTTAACGTGACTTCACGTCGGTTCGATAATGGGGGTGTGGGGGGAGTCGTTAGCCACTCTGTTAATTTATTGGGCTGCTTCTTAATCTTGACCCAATAGTCTTGTTTACTAGTCTTGGTCTTGTTAAGATGCTTTAACCCCCCCCCCTCCTCATCTATCTAACTATCGAAGCTAGCTGTTATTCATCTCTTGGGACGCTGGTCTTCTTCTGGGGGCCACTTGGTGGTTGCTAGTACTGGTGTGTTGGATACTAAATCAGTCATATGTGTGTGTTATTGACACGACAGTGTGTGTGACAGTGAGAGACAAACGGTAGAGGTGGCTTTTTTAAATGAGATGGACACGTGTTGTCTATGTGGTGTGCCTGGTTGTGTGACATCTCTACCTGAGGTTGGCAGAAGACGCAACACAATTATATCCACAAATCGGTCTACATGTTGTTTCTGAACTTGTCTTATTTAGGTTTATGGAGTGGATAGAGCCATACCCCCGCCACAGACACACACACACATACTGTGTGAAGAACCATGCAATGTTGTAGCCTATGCATTCACATCGGACAAAATAGTGCAGGTTGTAGTGCAGCATTGAGTTAATTTTAATAAATGTGGTTGGTTGCTCCACTTCTGCTCAAAAGTGTGTCTGTCATAAACAGGTGGTAACCGCTGAACTGCATGGAGTCAAAATGACATCCACACACAGCAAGAGTTTCTAAGGGTTCACCCGCATGCATCTCCAGGGGCTTGAATATAGACGATAGTTGTGAATGGACTGAGAGGACCTCCTTTTGTTGGACACAAAAGAGAAACCACTCGTTGAGGCAAAGTTAAAAACGTGGTGCGGGGAAAAACAACTTGTGGTTCGGATTGCGTCCTTTCTGTAGTGGCAACTCTTTTTACAAATTTAAAATGCTGTTTGCAGTAGAAGAAACAAAACCAGTGGGTTTCTTTGGGTCAAAAGTTATTTAAATAGTAAAAGGAAAAAGGTTTTTGTTTTGCAATGTTTGCACAACTTCATATGGTACTAATTGACCTATTAAAGTGTTTTTAAGGATGTCCCCAGGATGTATTTGTGGGTCGATATTAACATTGTTTTTAATGCAAACTACATGCATGCTGTAGTTTGAATGATTGCTTTGTAGTTTTGCTGCTAAATACTGTGATGTGATGAACCCGGATATTGTGTGTGCTGCATGTGCTGATATTGGCCTTCTATTGAAATCCCCATTTCCCCCACACACATTGATATCAAGTTCATTCCAGTAATTGTATCCAGCTTCTCAGAACGTAGGTTAATGAGCCTCATCCAAACCCAGTCAAGTGTTGACTACTTGCCTGCCTCCTTGGCTCCTACCAATCCGTGAAATGGTATTTACAGTAGCATGCAAGCGGTGTTTAGCTTGACATGCACACAGCATCAAGTCACCGCATCATACCCGTTACATGGCGCATCTCAAGTTACCTCGTGTTGCCATGTAGTAGTAGGCTAATCTTCCCTCGCCCTGCAAGGGACAACATTGGCCGAGGCCAAGCTCTGATGCCATTTGTTTACAACGGGTTAGTTTTATTGCGCACACACTACAAGATTACATTTTACAGCACAGGAGAGGAACCTCTATCATTATCACAGCTCCATATCAGACAAGTTTACAACAGTCCAACAATAGTCTTAAGGATAATTATCAACGCTATTTAGGGCATTTGGCAGATGCTTTTATCCAAAGCGACTTACAAAGGGTACATTCATTGAAAAAGACTGCAATATATCGCTGTGGTACAATGATTTAATGGTTTGCATGCACCTACAACGGAAATGCTGGCACGTATGTTTAAGACAACACAGCCTTGCTTTGAATCATTTTCTAGCGAATTTGTGCAAAACTGCCCTAATGCTAAATTTCTGCTAGATTCAGGTGGGGGGCACATTCTGATGTGATGTACTGACTGTCCCTTGCAGATGGCTCTGGATCCGCTGTTTCTCTTCAGGCTCTCTGGAACACCTCCTCACAGCTTTTTATGTCACCCCCGCCTCGCAGATGAGCAGCAGAATCTGTAGTCCTAGCAGGAGCATTAAGGCTGATACATACTCCGCAAGAACAGAGAAATTTGTTCTCTCTCCCAGGGCTGTGGGAAAAGAATGACGTAATTTTTTTTCTCGCAGCCCTGGTTCGGGAGTTCTCGCAGCTTGTTCTCGACACATCATCCGGGCAGAAAATTGTTCTCGTGTCGTGTCCGAGAACAATTGTGTGATTGGTCAATTTGAAGTGGGCGTGGTTAATGCGCTTTCCGCCGGCGCGGAAGTTTGTACAGCGCGCTTGACGTGTTGGCGGGCCCTTTGAGGACTTCCCAGGAGTTCTGCACTTGAGTTTCTCGTGAAGTATGAAATGTCATGGCCAGAACGAACTTTGTTCTTGTTCTTGCCACCACTTGCCATTTCTCTGTTCTTGCGGAGTATGTATCAGCCTTTAGGCGGCATGCCATAGCCCCATATGGAGGCTGTATTAGGTCTCCTTTTTCTCCGTGAATAGATGTTTTTCTCTTCCCGGTCCTTTCTGCTCTTCCCTATTACGATGAATAGATTAGACGCCTGAAATGAAATGGCTGGATGGTGTTTGATGCTCTGCTCAGTCGGTGCAGGAGCAGAACGCACGTTATGGTCAGCTGCAAATGGTTTAGGCTAGTTACTGTTGGCATTAGGGCTGAACAATGCATCTAAATCACAATATGGCAAGTGCGGTATCCACAATTTGTAAATGGAAATGTGAAGTATAATGACATTGTAAATTAAGTACTGTAGTGGTGCAGAGATGCCCTGGCTGGCCTACACATTTCTTTTCTCCAGACGTAAGGAAATGTCTGTTTGGTACAGACCCCAACAATGTCACATCATGAATTTCATTTAATAGGGTTTTTTTCAGTGACAATGGAAATTGTGATGCAAGAATCAAGATTCTTACCAATAGTGAATCATATCACATTATCTGTCAAAATCATTGTAATATGCCTTTTTTTTTGTTCAGCCCTAGTTTGCATTGAACTTTGTTGCACACATTGGTGTTGCATGTGACCGAGCATCCTGGCTCATGCGACTTCAAAATGGTCCTGTCATTATGGCAAGGTTTTCTCACGAGGTCTTGAGCTGAATTCACACTTCTTCAGATGCTACGAAGTTCACACATATCTTCCCAGAGCTACCTGCGTTTAGACATCCACGTTCAAGTGTAGTTTCTGTTCCCCCACCCCAAATCTACATTGAACCCACGAGCTGAAAATAGTGTTTTTATGATTATCATTTTATGTCTGGCTGTCAAACAACATCACTGCGCATATTCCACCGCTAGACCAATCGGGTTACTGATTTGTTCCCCCCCCCACCCCCGGAGAGCGCCTGCAGGGGTTGAAGCAGTTACCCCAGTGGCCTTGCAAACAGAAATGTCTCACAATATGTTGGTTACAGTGGCTCTGTGTTTAAACTCTCTGAAGACATCGGCCCATTAGTGGCTTTGTTGTACATTCAGGGGACACACACACACACACACACACACACCCCGTGTGTCACTCATGCTGTGATGTGTGCGAATGTCCACTGCTGTGTTGCCAGGCGCCATGGAGGAGCTGCACAGCCTGGACCCCAGGAGACATGAGCTGCTGGAGGCCCGCTTCATGGGAGGGGTCGGGGGCAGCACCGGTGGCAGCACCGGCAGCACCAGCGGAGGAACCAAAGTGAGTGAGCGTGCGTTTCTGATGTGTAGGCCTGGCCTAGCCGCTCCTCTCTGTCTGTGTCTGTGTGTGTGTGTGTGTGTGTGTGTGTGTGTGTGTTAGGGCTGGGCGATATAACGATATGTATCGCGATAGACACGTAATCAATATCATCCAGGTGAGCAATACACATATAAATCACTAAAATATACATTGTTATATGCTGACATTCACAGAATGTCACAGAATACCTTCTCAGACAGTCAACACAACACTAGCACCAGCAATTGGCACCAGGCAGAGACTGGCAGAGTATTCTGTGACATTCTGTGAATTACTCTGCCTTTAACAAACAGCAGAACTCCAACCCAGAGGCAGCCTTTATTATTGCAGGCGATTTCAATCATGCCAACTTAAAGACTGTGCTCCCCAAATTCCACCAGCATGTCTCCTGCTCTACAAGAGGAGATAGAACATTAGACCATGTCTACACCAACATGACTGATGCCTACAAAGCCGTCCCCCTCCCCCACCTTGGACAGAGTGATCACGTCTCTTTGTTTTTACTACCTAAGTACACGCCACTTATCAAGCGTGTGAAGCCCACCATTAGGACAGTCAAAGTGTGGCCTGAGGGAGCAGATTCTGAGTTGCAGAACCGGTTTCTACACACTGACTGGAGTCTGTTTGCCTCCCAGTCCACCCTGGACTGCCACACTGACATCGACTCCTACACCTCCTCTGTTTTGGATTATATCAAGTCCAGCATTGACACTGTCACCACCCTCAAACAGATCACAACATTTCCCAACCAGAAGCTGTGGATGAACAGAGAGGTTCGCCTACTCCTAAAGGCACGTGACACTGCTTTCAGGTCTGGCGACGAACAGGCCTACTGTTCAGCCAGGGTCAACCTGAACAAAGGCATCAAGCTGGCCAAGCTCAACCACAAGCGGAGGGGTTGAAGATCACTTCAACAACTCTGATCCCCGACGCATGTGGCAGGGCATACAGGCCATCACGGACTACAAACCCTCCAACAACTCCCCCCCAACCACTGACTCATCCTTCCCTGACGAGCTCAATAACTTTTATGCCCGCTTCGACCGGGACAACCACGAGCTGCCCACCAGGACTACTCTCCCTGCTGACCACCAACCCCTCACCCTCTCCCCCACAGACGTGTGTGCAGCACTGAGCAGAACAAATGCACGTAAGGCAGCTGGTCCTGATGGCATCCCCGGTCGCGTGCTCAGGAACTGCGCTGAGCAGCTGACCGAGGTCTTCACTGACATTTTCAACCTGTCACTAGCTCAGGCAGTTGTCCCAGCGTGCTTTAAAACCACCTCCATTGTGCCAGTGCCAAAACACTCCTCTGCAGCGAGCCTCAATGACTTCCGCCCTGTTGCACTCACCCCCGTCATCATGAAGTGCTTCGAGAGGATGGTCCTGGCTCACCTCAAATCTGGCCTCTCACCCTCACTGGATAAACACCAATTTGCCTACCGTGAGAACAGGAGCACGGAAGACGCCATCTCCTCAGCTCTTCACTCCCACCTCGATGAGAGCAACACCCACGTGTGAATGCTATTCATCGACATCAGCTCAGCATTCAACACCATCATCCCCTCCGAACTCATCTCCAAACTTGGTGACCTCGTGGAAACCAAGAACCTTGACATGAACCCCTCTGTCTGTAACTGGATACTAGACTTCCTAACCAACAGACACCAGTCTGTTAGGGTAGACAATCTCACCTCCTCCACCCTCATCCTGAACACCGGCGTCCCGCAGGGCTGTGTGCTGAGCCCCCTCCTCTACTCCCTCTTCACCCACGACTGCACTCCTATACATGGCACCAACACCATCATCAAGTTCGCAGACGACACAATGGTGGTGGGCCTCATCAAAAACAACGATGAGGCAGCCTACAGGGAGGAGGTCCAACACCTGGTGGCGTGGTGCGCCGACAACAACCTGGCCCTCAACACCAAAAAAACCAAGGAGCTCATGGCGTGCACTTCCAGGAAGACCAGAGCTGGCGGGCCACTCCCCCGTCCTCATCAATGGGGCAGTGGTCGAGCGTGTCTCCAGCTTCATTCCGGGGGTCCACAATCTCGAGGACTTCTTGGCTAACACTGCCTCTACTGGTCAGAGGTCACCAGTAGGGAGGTACGACCCGTACACATGGCGGTTCGTGACGGTACCTACGTACGATCAAAGCATAATTTGGTGCTATTTCGGTGCCACGACGAAGGGAGCGCTGGCGTCCTTACTCGCTTTTTTCAAATTACCGTTAACTCCGTAGACCCTTGTCGATCGGAGAATCAATGGTTTCTAAAGCGAGAATGCCTTTGGGGGTATTACGGTAAACCCGAAGGGGTTGCGCGGAAGAGTTGCGCAAAAGAGTTGTAGGAGGAGTGGCAGGAGGAGACAGGATTCAAGCTTGTTTACATCGTGTTTAGCGGGTTTTGATCGTGTTTAGCGGGTTCTGATCGTGTTTAGCGGGTTTTGATCGTGTTCTGATCGTGTTTAGCGGGTTTTGATCGTGTTTAGCGGGTTCTGATCGTGTTTAGCGGGTTCTGATCGTGTTTAGCGGGTTCTGATCGTGTTTAGCGGGTTTTGATCGTGTTTAGCGGGTTTTCATCGAAAAATTGTTGATTGTGTGCACAGGTGGATGTAGAATATGTAGAGTAGTTTTCACTTGCTTTGTTTGCTGTTATTTATTATTAGTAGTAGTACTGTAACTTATTTATTGTTAAATTATTTGTTGATATTGTTAATTTAATATTTATTAGTAATGTTTAATAGTGTTTTGTATTTAATTGTAATTCTAATTTACAGTGTTACTTTAAGAGTTAATATATTGTTCAATGGTTTTGCCTTAGCAATAAAAAAAAGACATTCTTTAACGTTATTGTTTGCTCTTTATTTTAAAGAAGGTATCGGTTCAGGCACCGTTTAGGAACCGGTATCGTTTTGGCACTGGTATCGGAAAAATCTAAACGATACCCAACCCTACTCCCCAGCGTCTCTTCTTCCTGAGGAGACTGAGGAAAGCCCACCTGTCCCCTCAGATTCTGGTGAACTTTTACCGGTGTGCCATTGAAAGCATGCTCACCAACTGCATCAGTGTGGGACGGCAACTGCACTGTTTCAGACCGGAAAGCGCTGCAGAGGGTGGTGAAAACCGCCCAACGCATCATCGGATTACCACTCCCTGCAATAGAGACTACCCAGCACAAACGGTGTCTGAGGAAGGCACGTAGCATTGTCAGAGACACCTCTCACCCCAACCATGGACTGTTTGCCCTCCTTCCCTCTGGGAGGCGCTACAGGAACCTTCGTTCCAAGACAAGCAGGCTCAGGAACAGCTTCTTCCCCTCAGCTGTCATCTCCCTGAACTCTGGACCACGATGACAGCCCCCCCCACCCCTGCCTATACTCTAGGCTCCGCTGCCCACCGTACGAACTCTGAACTCTGTGACTATCGTATCAATGTCTACAACTGCCTTGTACTGTAATCACAACGAACTACCTTACCTATAGTTTACACATTTTATGGTTTACATCCGTATATATATTTATTTATCCGTATTATATATTTATTTATTACTATGCACTTTACTGCCTCATTTGCACTCTGGTTAGATGCCAACTTCTTTTCGCTGTACTGTACTTGTGCTGTGCAATGACAATAAATTTAAATCTAATCTAATTCCATTGTTCACTATTTTGACGAAATCAAAATACAAATATGCTCAATCTTCTATTTCTTACAGGAAAGACCATCGGCCGGGGACCTAAAATCAGTGATTATTTCGATGTGAGTGAAGAGATTTATAATGTTATTTGCCCAAATCTGCCAGTCCTTTCCTCGTTGAAGTAGAGATGTGCTACAGAGTTCTCGCTGTAAAATGACAAACTGACGTGACACAAAGGCAGCCTCTGGTGTGTGTGTGCGCGCGCACCATGTTGTTGCCAAGCAGCTATGATGTCACTCATCCCCTGCTGGGATCTCAGTTCCAGGGAGGGAACGGGGCCAGTCCTGTGAGAGGAGCAGGAGGAGCGGGAGCAGGAGTGGGAGGTGTCCCTCAAGTGTTACGCTCGCCCCAGAACTCTCACTCGGCTCAGGGTGCTGCCGTAAGTCTCCTCCCCCCCCCCGCCCAATTGACTCATCACCCTCGACTACAACCACCCACCACCACCACCACCATCTCTGCACCACTACAGTACTTCATTTATAAAGAAGTACTGTAGAGCTTGTCATACATGTGGCTATTGCTCTCGGCCATTTTCTGATTTTGATCATATTTTCGTTAATTGTTCAGCCCTAGTCCGATTGCTGAATTTCAAGGTTTCAGAACAAAGTGTGTGTGTGTGTGTGTGTGTGTGTGTGTGTGTGTGTGTGTGTGTGTGTGTGTGTGTGTGTGTGTGTGTGTGTGTGTGTGTGTGTGTGTGTGTGTGTGTGTGTGTGTGTGTGTGTTGTGTGTTGTGTGTGTGTTGTGTGTGTGTGTGTGTGTGTGTGTTGTGTGTGTGTTGTGATGAATCAAACTAAACACACACTTACACTTCTGTACACCTGGTTTCAGCCTCCACACTCCACCGTGCTCCACACTGGGGGCATCATGCCTATCGCCGTTCAGTCACCTAACAGGTTCAGTGTCTCC
>PIJE02001976.1:0-23795 GCA_002895965.2 Coryphaenoides rupestris | reverse complement strand
CTCCACCACACGCTGATATTGGTTTGCATAACCAAAGAATTTCTGCACAAACTGTCAGAAACCGTCTCAGGGAAGCTCATCTGCATGCTCGTCGTCCTCACCGGGGTCTTGACCTGACTGCAGTTCGTCGTCGTAACCGACTTGAGTGGGCAAATGCTCACCTTCGATGGCATCTGGCACTTTGGAGAAGTGTTCTCTTCACGGATGAATCCCGGTTTTCACTGTACCGGGCAGATGGCAGACAGCGTGTATGGCGTCATGTGGGTGAGCGGTTTGCTGATGTCAACATTGTGACTAGAGTGGCCCATGGTCGCGGTGCGGTTATGGTATGGGCAGGCATATGCTACGGACAACGAACACAGGTGCATTTTATTGATGGCATTGTGAATGCACAGATAACAAAATTTGAGAGAAATAGGCCTTTTGTGTACGTAGAAAAAGTCTTTGATCTTTGCTTTCAACTCATGAAAAATTGGAGCTAAAACAAGTGTTGCGTTTATTTTTAATGTTTCACTTTTTGAATTGATTTACTGAAATAAATGAACTTTTACACAATATTCTAATTTATTGAGATGCACCTGTATGTCTCTATGGTTCAGTCGCCATTGTGGAGGAGGACCTTGATAACCTTCAGCATTACTTTCTGTGATCGGTTGGGTCTGTCCAGGTAGACCTTGGCTGTGGAGGCGCTGGCCATAAGGACGCTCATCTGAGTCTTTTGTACAGCATCATGCAGTATGGTCAGGTGCTGCTCTTTGCAGGTCTTGCAATGCCACTTGAGGGTGCATGCGTCTGGTGCATGAGAACGCCCACACTTCCAACACCGTTGTCCATCCTTGATCCACGCTACGATTTGATTGGTGGACAGCCTCTTGAACTCTTCACGAGTTGAGGAATTGAGGAGCACAGTAGTTAACTTCTCCTGTGGGCGAGTGGAGCTGCGTTTGTCTGTCTGAGCTGACTTGGGCACGTCACATTGATAGAGTTGCTGCTCTGCTGGATATACGCTTGGCCTGGGACTTAATTTGCAGCCAGACTGCCAGATCAGGTAAGGTGTATGTCCGGTCTGGAGGATACCACGGTGGAGGCAGTACTCAACGAACCCATCGCGGGAGCTGGGTGGCATCTTGCTCAAGAGTCGGTCAACATGTGATCAAGCTGGGTGCGGTGCTGCAGATGCTGGAGCTGGGTAGGGCACCACCAGAGGTCGAGCATGGGCCCGTGTCACAGGTGCAGGATGCAGCATCACTTGTGCATGAAGTGGCACTACTGCCGCAGTGGCCGGATCAGGCGCTGCTTGCACTGGAGCAAAGAGTGGAGTAAGAGGGGCAGGGCCAGACATCGCTGAAGCACAACGCGCAGGGTTGGTGTGCTGAGGTGTGGAGTGCTGGTGATTGGCAATTGAGATGGCAGAGGGGCAATGATCAGTGATGGTGATTCATATGACTCATCTTGCTCTTGGGACTCGTCCTCTTTGGCCTGAAGGAAGGATGCGACAAGCGGAGGTATTTCCAGCTAAGGTATTTCCAGTCTTCTTCATAGTGCGTTGCAGGCTCTGTTGGGTTCGTCTTGCAGGTGCTGTGCTTCTCTAGCTTGATCATCAAAGCGTTCGCACGTCATATCAGCATTGAAGTCCTCAGTTATCTGGCGCTGCAGTTCCTCGATCTCCATGCATTTCCTTCTCTCCTCCAGCATGGCTGCTTGGACGTTGGAGAGGGCTTTGTGAGGGAATCTGCCAGTGAATGAATTTGCATTTGAACGCCCATTTGACTTGGTACTTGGTTGGCTCTGCTCGGATGAGGTTCTTACACGACCGCTTGTGTGTCCCTTGGAGGGTGGAGCGGTGTGGCATTGACCATGGTGAGGGAAAACTACTTCGTAGTCAGCCAGGTGTGGTGGGGGTCTCCGGTCCCGTTGTGGTCGTTCAGGACAGGAGAGAACAGATGGTTGTTCATTCATGCTGTGGGCCATATCTTCAGTAGGTTACTCAATCTGGCTCGAAGGACCATGTATGAGAGGCTGGGCCTCAACTATCAAAATGCTGGTTGAGTAAGGTGATATGGAGCCGTTGGTTCCGGTCAGAGAACCTGACAGAGGCAAATTCACTGTTTAGGGTTTTTTATTGGTCATCCAAACATGCATCCATTGATTTGCGGTACTGCGTCATATTGCTGTGTTTACGTGCTGAACTGTGGTATCTACAATAAAACATATAGACAATGGATTGATGTTAGAGGTTATTTCTGAAATGCATTAAATGATGAGAAACATAAAACAGAATTTATAACTCGCAAGCACAGAGTATAATTGGATTGCATTGCTAACATTCCTAACATTCCTTAACTAGCACAGAAATGGAGAACAAATGTAAACAAACACATGTGACTTGCGATCATACAAAAACGGGTGACTAACATGAGGAATAATATTGCTAAATAAGGCATGACATTACATTATTAACAGAAACAGTGCACTCACGTTTTGCATCCACGCACATCAGTATCAAACGGACACAACTCGAACGCAAACGACTAATTGGGTAGCGGGGACACAAATGTATAGCAAGTGTTTCGTCACTCCCAGGGCTTTCGCACAATGAGTTTTAATAATAATCAGGCGGCAGTGGCTCGGGGGTAGACTGGTTGGTTGTCTAGCAACTGGAAGATTGCTGGTTCGATCCCTGCCTGGGTCCGCCTACTTAAGTGTCGAGGTATCCCTGAGCAAGGAACATCTAACCTCAACTGCTCCCGACGAGCCGGCTGTCGCCTTGCATGGTTGACACCGCCACCATCAGTGTATCAATGTGTGTATAAATGGGTGAATGTGAGGCAATGGTGCAAAGCGTCTGGGTTGGAGCATTTCTAATACTTTCACGCCTGTTTCCCCAGACGGACCTCACAGGGCTGAAACTGGCCGCACTTGAAAGCAATAAGAATCTGGACCTTGAGAAGAAGGAGGGGAGGATAGACGACTTGTTGAGGGTAAGACTTCGGGTCTGCCAACGCACACCGCTTAATCCATAGTGCGTTGTGTACTACTAGGTCAACGAGCTGTTGACACACTCATAAAAACTAAAACATCCTGAATGTTATTCTCACTTAACTTTAAAGGTCCCCTATTATACCACCAGGTGTGAGTTAGGGCTGCACGTTTATGGCCAAAATGATCACGATTATTTTGATCAATATTGAGATCACGCTTATTTATACATTTTTGAGACACCATCTGAAGCAAAGAACGAATCTAAACTGATTCGTTCAGCACAGCAGAACTGGTTCGCAGGACGAATCACGTTCGCTCGCGGCAGTCCCTCCCCCTCCCTGCACGCTCGCTGCTGATCACTGAGTCGGACTACGCAGTACGCCGTCGGAGCTCCGCCCAAGCACTGAACGATTCGGTGCACAAATCTTTTGAACAAATCTTTTTAATGAACTGATTCTAGTGATTCGAGTCACTGAAATGAACTGTTTTGCCCATCACTACTACTAATACCGGAGTCGACTGCAGACCGAACTTTTTTGAGGCTGCCGCTGCAGGGTGTGCGCATGGCACCTCCCCATCTCGTTCTCCCCCTGGTGGTTGGCTGACTGTTAGTTGAGGAAGCGCTTGATTTAATATGCAGCAGAGCATGCATTTTAAACGTCAATATCTCTGACGATCATGCTCATTTAATTGTGGCGGCCAAAATCGTGATCGCGATTAAAATTCGATTAATTGTGCAGCCCTAGTGTGAGTGTTATCCGCACACACGCACATGCCCTAGCTGTTTACCACCTGCTCTGTGACATCACAAGTGGGAATGTCCACCTAGGTGTATGCGGACTAGATCAGTTTACCTGTCGGTACAGACCACTGGGTAGGCTGGTAGACTGAGGTCTAGTAATCATACATCTAGGTGGACATTCCCACTTGTGATGTCACTAGACGGTAGTCACATGGCAATTGTAAAATGGCTTGCAATGGCTAATCACACTCACAGCTGGTGCCATATGTCCCCTTTAATATTGGTTTCAATCGATCAAAATCTATTTGGAAAGTTTCGATATTACGACATTTAAGTAAATATTCCCGAATGGAAAATCCCATTTGATCACCCATAACGGTGCGTCGCTTTAGAGTGTGAATGTCCGGTATATAACGTGCCGATTTATGTTGTGTTGTTCCTCCTTCTCCTCCGCAGGCAAACTGTGATCTCAGAAGACAGATAGACGAACAACAGAAATTACTTGAAAAGTTTAAGGAACGCTTGAATAAATGCATCAGCATGAGCAAGAAGCTGCTCGTCGAGAAGGTAACTGCTCGGTTTTGGGTCTTCCCTTCACCCCCAGGGGGTTCCTGGAACAGACAACAAGGGGTCAATAAAACCGAATTATATGTCAATGACACCATAAACGAAAGTGTCTTGTATAACGAAGTGGAGTTACAAGCAGTGTCTAAATACATAGTTAATGGGTATATAATGAGCGTAAAAACATTCAAGTATATCAATACAGCAGCAATCTTTTAAACAGAAACCCTGAGATTTAGTTGTGGGTTGAAGTAGCTTATAGTTATTACGCTAAAATCAGCAACATTTCAGAAGATCTAAACAGAAAACCAAAAAGTAATTCAAAGAAATAATAATCATACATTTGAGATCAGCGTAATGGTTCTCTTTCAACTCTAATGTCATGAAGTGGATATCCAGAAGGGTCAGTCACAAGCACATTCATCATCATTGTCTCTGTGGTCTTGAAACAAGAAGTGACAATTCTTTTGAACCAGGTGATGAGTACTATGAAGAAGAGTAGTATGACTACTACATAGAGCACATACTTCAGAATGGAACTACTTAGGTTTCCTAACCATTCGCCCAACGGTTCCCATTTCTCAGAGTTGCGTTCGTGCAGTTCATCAATGTCCTTGCGCATATCCTTAAGGTTATATTCCAACTGGAACAGGGAATCCGTTCCATTGTCCCAGCCGTCTGTCAGGATAGGCTGGGACCTCACAGTGACGCTGAAGAGGAGGATGATGCCAACGTAGAGTCGTCCCCCGGTCTGAGGTTGCTCCCTCTCGGAGTGGCGTGTTGGCGACTGGTGGAACATCTTGCCTCGTTGTCAGGGCTGGGTCTGCTGCGATCTGGCGGTGCTGGGTCGGTCGTCAGCGGTGGTGCCCGTCTGCAATGGCTGGCGTGGATCCAGGTAGCCCTTTCAGCTACCTTGACTGCTGATGAGGTGACCAGCAGGACTTGGAATGGTCCTAACCACCTTGGTGAGCGCCAGGTTCGCCTCCGATAGTCCTTCACCACGATCCAATCCCCTGGTTGTAGGTCATGGAGTTGCCCCTCCTTGGATGGCGATAGGGCCTCTTTAACCTGTGAGCGTATAGTTTGCAGAGTTCGGGAAAGATTAATACAATAATCAATCATACTGTGATGAAATTGCTCTGTGCTCATGTTGCTGTCATGTGGTGCACCTGTCCCCATTGGCATGGGTCGCCCCATCAAGACCTCATAGGGGGACAGTCCTACCTTAGCTCTGGAACGCCCCCTCATGGCCAGGAGGACCAGTGGCAGGACCTTTACCCATGACATACCCGTTTCCGCAGTCGCTTTGGCTAGTTTATTCTTTAACGTACCATTCTCCCTTTCTACTGCTCCCCCACTCTGGGGATGGTAGGCACAGTGGGTGCGCAGGTCAATTCCCACATACTGAGACAGCTGCTGAATTGCTTGGTTCACGAAATGTGAACCGTTATCACTGGACAATTTCTTTGGTATTCCCCATCTCGGAATGATCTCTGTAATCAAGGCCTTAGCAACGGCTGCAGAGTCAGCCGCTTTAGTGGGAAATACTTCAACCCATTTGGAAAACATGTCTACTATTACTAAACAATATTTCTTTCCCTCACATGGTGTCAACTCCACAAAATCTATCATCAGGTGATCGAATGGTGGTGGGTGATGGGATGGCCCCACTTTCTGCCCCCTCCCTATATTGTTTGTGATGCACACAAGGCATTTGGCACAACAATTTTGTGCATAATTTGAGAATCCTTGTGTGTACCAATGCCGATCGATGCTATCTACCATTCCCCCCTTTGACACATGATCTTTCCCATGTGTCATGATAGCGTAGATAGGAAACAAACATTTAGGTAAGCACGGCCGCCCATTCGGGCCATACCACAATCCATTGCGATACTCTGCACCAGCTGATTTCCACAACCGGCGCTCTGTAGGCACGGCCTTGGTCTGAGCTTTTGCCAATTCCTCAACCGTGACCGAGGGTGTCAGTTGTGCCATCTGTATGGTGGAGGCGAGTGGGGCTTTGGCCGTCGCTTCAGCACCCTCATCTGCCTACGCGTCCCTCTAGACACCAGGTCCTTGGCCCCTGTGTGTGCTTCACATCGACATACAGTGATGGCAGGGGGTAAGAGTATAGCATCAAGTAGGTTAGCAACCAATTGTGAATGATTAATCCATTTCCCTGTGGATATGAGGAACCCTCGCATCTTCCAAAAGGTGCCGAAATCATGAACGACGCCAAAAGCATATTTGCTGTCTGTATAAATGGTAACTCGCTTACCCTCCACTAGTATGCATGCTCTGGTCAGGGCAAACAGTTCAGCCGCTTGTGCTGACAGGTGAGGGGGTAACCTAGCTGATTCCACCACACAGTCCTGCGTGGCAATGGCATAGCCCACTTCATTAATACCTGCTGTTGGGTCTCTCCGGCTAGAACCATCGACATACAATACATCGGTCCCCGGTGGCAGTAGCTGTCAGGTCCACACGTGGTGTGCACTGTTCATTAATGGTGGCCACACAGTCGTGTGACTCCCCATCTTCGGGGGTAGGCAGCAGGGTGGCCGGGTTCAACAGTGTACACCTCTGCAAAACAATGTTAGGCATGGACAGCAACACGTGGTGATATGACAGGAATCGTGATGCTGTTAGGTGTGATGTTTTCTGCCCCTACTGGTGGCAACCGCCATTGCCGCTGCTGCCACTGCCTTTCAACAGTGTGGTAAACCAGCTGCCACTGGGTCTAGCTTGGATGAAAAATAGGCAACAGAACGCAACTTGCCCCCATGCTTCTGTAGTAGTTCTGATGTCATATACCCATCTTGTCTGTGTGAAGGGTTGTATGGTTTGGTAGACCTAAAGTAGTCAGGGTCATAAGGTTTTGTTTAAGTCATAGGAACGCAGCATCTGCTGCTAGTGTCCACGTCACGGAGTCAGGTTGTGGCCATGTGTGACGTCTTGGAGTGGCTGTACTAAATTTGCATAATCGGGTATCCACTGCCTGCAGTAGCCCGCACTTGCCAAGAATCCTATCATTTGTTTCTTTATAATAGGTTTTGTTTGGATTTACTCTATCCTATCCTCGCAAAGGGACCTGCCACCTGGTGTGAAGGTGTGGCCCAGGAATTCTATCTTTTGTGCTACAAACTGTAGTTTAGCTAAACTGGCCTTGTGGCCCTGGCTGGCTAATTACCTTAACAACACAATAGTATCCTGTTCACACCTTCAGGGTCTGGAGAACACACCAGGAGGTCATCTACATACTGAATTAGTGTGCTCCCCCCCGGGAGGATTAGATGAGCCAAATTGTCATGCAGCGCTGCGGAAAATATGGCTGGTGATTCACAATAACCCTGTGGCATTCTAGTCCACGTATATGGTTTCCCATTAAATTGAAAAACAAACCAATATTGGCTTGCTGGATCCACTGGTATGCTAAAGAATGCGTTGGCTGTAAACCATTTGCTATTCCCAGGTACCTGTGTTAATAGGGTGTGCGGATCTGGAACAATGGGTGTTCTTGGATGCACTGCATCATTTACCTTTTTCAAATCTTGGACAAACCGCCATGAGGTTGGTTGTCCTGCAACGGGTGCCTTTTTCACAGGGAATATTGGGGTACTACATGGTGAATTTGGACACGGAACTATCACACCGGCTTCCAACAATGAGTTGAACACAGGTGTGATACCATCAATTGCCTCTTGGCGTAACCTGTACTGGGGTTGTCTGGGCCTGTAAGCCAGTCACGTGTCACCCCCCCCCCTGACAGCCCATGAACCCAGTTCGGCCCATGTCATGTCAGGGGTTTTTGCCAGCAACCCCATAAAACCTTTCAACTTCCTCACAGTAGGCCACCTTTAACATCTTGCACAGTGGTCCAGTCTCTAACAAGAGGGAACGCTTCCCTGGCCCGTTCACACAATCCTTCCACCAAGAGACAGTATGGATCTGCTTGAGCCCAATCGAACATCACATCAGGCTGGTCTCTCGCAGGCATGTCGCCCTGTATGCGACCCCATCGTAAGCCTAGTCGGCTCACACAGACTTGACCCACTTCTACAATGGATGGTTTGTGTTGCTGGACCATTTCAGCGATCGCCGTGGCAAGCGCTGCCCCCCCCCCACCACAACGGACGGGTCCGGTAGACATTCGGCCATGTCCTTAATATCGCTCGGCCTCCATGCGCGGAAGACATATGCTGGGCTGCCGTCCTGCGGGTTCAGAACTTGAATCATGGGGAACAGTCCATCCTCTCAGTCCTTGACCTCGATCGGTCCGCAACTGCGCCCCCTCCAGGTCTTGGTGCAGGCTGGGGGGTGCTGCGGCTGCTGGCGCGTGGTTGTAGGCGGGTGGCGGCAGAGGCGGCGGCGCATTCGCATGCGTGGGGCAGTCTAGGTCCAAGTCCAGATCTGTAGTTCGGGTGAAAGACAGATTAAAGTTCCCTACCCTCTCAACACTCGCTTGCCCTTCCTGATTTTTTTTTTTTTCTCAACTCACCCTCTCCACAAATGAAATGCATACCAACACGTTTTCACACTTTTCTTTTTCTTTTCCAACTCTAGCAATGTTTCCTCTAATTCCTTCAATTCTTCCAAACATAAACTCCCCATTTCTGGAAAACCCTTTTTCTGCCAGTATTGTAACCCTTCCAGTGCAATTTCACCATGTTTCTCCAACATTACCTTGGCGGCCCCGGTCACTCCCGCATTACTATTTCCCATTTTGGATCCGGGCACCCTACTAATTATTATTCTTATCAATTATTGTATTATTATTATTATTATTATTATTTTTCTCTTCTAGCGCTTTTATTATTTGCTATATATTATGTTATCTCTCGTTATTTCGGCCTTTCAGTACTTCAATCCCAGTACGGTTTAATTCTTCTTGTTCCTTTCCCTTGGATCTGCTCGCTCTACCGTACAGTTATCTCATTCCCAGTAACCTACAGGACACCTTGTCTTTTATTCGATTAATGTTACCTCAATCCCGGAATTTCATTAATAAACTCGTCAGTCCTTTAGCGAATTATAGCGAGTCTACGTACTTTTTCAGCCTTTTCTCCGCTACACTATTTTCCTAAAAGTAGTGGCTCCTATTTTACACAAGTATTGCACTCACCTGCCGGAGGTAGGGCTCCGGGGCACCAGTCGCCGGCCGTGCATGGTTAACCTGGAAGACTTAGGCTGAAAAGATTCAAGTTAAAGAAATCCTGGACGAGCCCCCAATTGTCGTGGCAATTCTCAGATTGAATAATTGCGTCTAGGGCAAGTGACATTTCTAAACTAAAGTCGACACAATACTTGCAGAAATTAAGAGTATTTTAATGTATGCATACACCAGACTCCTCTCTAGCAGAGTGAGCCCCGAGCAGACGTTCACATTACCTTTTTAACCCCCAGGGGGTTCCTGGAACAGACAACAAGGTCAATAAAACCCCACCCATGGCCTTTTAACAACCCTATTAACCCACAGGGGGTTCCTGTAACAGGCAACAAGGGGTCAATAAAACCCCACCCAGCTGCTTATCTTGGTGACCGGTCACAGCAGGGGTCACCTTATGCTGTGCAGCTGAAGACATGTGACATAAAAACAACCTATCAAAGGAAATGATGCCTGAAAAAGCTATATATGGACTTTTCCCATTACAAGAGCACGCAGGAGAAGCAGTCATGTAGGGAGAAGAGCATGCAGGACCGGCTGCGACTGGGACACTTCACCACGGTGCGACACGGCGCCTCTTTCACTGAGCAATGGACGGACGGCTACGCCTTCCAGAACCTTGTCAAGTAAGTCCCTCCTGGTGAGCTGGGCTTTGTTTGTTTGTTTATTGGTCTTTGTAACTGACAGTTGAACAGTGAAATGACAGGTGGGGTGTGGATGGTTGGGTTGTACAGTCGTGGGGGTGGTTGGGTGGCGTTGAGGTGAGGCTGCACACCAGTGTGCATTGATTAGCACACTGGTTAAACCGGCCATCAACCCACGCACGCACGCGCACGCACGCGCACACTTACTTGAGAGGGACGCTAGCTAGCATGCTACCTGTGTAGCCACCTGCTCTGTCTACAATCGTCCACAAACTTCTGCAATAAACCGGTTCATTCAACATCCACCTGCTGAAAAGTGTCACGTAGTGAATATTAATTGATGCAAAACAAGTAGAAAACCCACAAAAATGCAGTTTGTCTTTGAACATGCCTCCCAAACGCGTGTTTTATTTCCAACACGACCTTATGGCATTGTGATTGTCGTCGGGCGGGCGGGATATCGTTTCCCCGATGCCACCGCTCCTCCGTTTCACAACACAATGTCCTCCTCCTCCGTTCACAGGCAGCAGGAGTGGATCAACCAACAGCGCGAGGAGATCGAGAGGCAGAGGAAGCTGCTGGCCAAGAGGAAGCCGCCGCCGCCGTCCTCGTCGTCAGGCAGCTCCCAGGCCCCGGCGACCAACGCCGAGCCCAAACAGCGCAAGACAAAGGTGGTGAACGGAGCCGAAAGCGATCCCTTCCTGAAACCCAGCCTACCTCAGCTGTGAGTCCCGCGGCCCTTTGAATCCGCCCAATGCCCCACGAGTATTCATTCATTCATTCTCATGACACCAGATCAGACCAGAGGAGGGGCTGCTGCTGGCTTGACCTGCTATTGAAATGTGTACCACTGTAGAAAATGCTGTGATCGTCAGGGTTTTTTTTTTTTTTTTTTAATGGGAGGATGACTGGGATGTTTTTCTCTCGACAGGTTGACGCTAGCCGAGTACCACGAGCAAGAGGAGATCTTCAAGCTACGACTTGGTCACCTCAAGAAGGTGAGAGCGCTGAACCAAGTCACTCCACCCAACCACTAGAGGATGGTCGGGAAGCATAGAAAGCGTCAAAGTGCACGATAAAGTGCATGCGCCACCTCATTCGGATACAGTTGGAAACTCCTTGTCCCTTTTTAAATCATTGAACATCTGCATGTTGATCTGCTAATAATTGTAAACTTGTAGACAGTCATTGTCATGTTATTATTTATTATTCTATTGTTTTTATTCATATGTTGTAATTTTTTACCAACCTCTGACACAAGAATTTCCTTCAGGATTAAACGTTCATCTTATCGTTATACAGAAGACCAAATTCCGCCTGAACCTCTCAAGACTTTCTTGTGGCCTTTTTGAGTTTTGTGTTGGAGAGTTTGTTTGCCGTTTACCCCCAACAGATACATCTACTGACTTGCGCGTGTGTGCGTGCGTGAATCATTTATAGGAAGAAGCAGAGATTCAGGCGGAGCTGGAGCGCCTGGAGAGAGTACGCAACCTCCACATTCGAGAGCTGAAGAGGATAAATAATGAAGACAGTTCTCAGTGAGTCTTTCTCACACACACACACACACACACACACACACACACACACACACACACACACACGACATCAAGATGTTTGCAGTCACGCTGCAGAGAGGGCTATGTGATGATGAGGTTCTATCTAGAATAGGGCTATGTGATGATAAGGTTCTATCTAGAATAGGGCTATGTGATGAGGTTCCAGCTAGAATAGGGCTATGTGATGAGGTTCCAGCTAGAATAGGGCTGAGTGATGATGTGGTTCTATCTAGAATAGGGCTATGTGATGATGAGGTTCTATCTAGAATAGGGCTGAGTGATGTGGTTCTATCTAGAATAGGGCTATGTGATGATGAGGTTCTATCTAGAATAGGGCTATGTGATGATGTGGTTCTATCTAGAATAGGGCTATGTGATGATGTGGTTCTATCTAGAATAGGGCTATGTGATGATGTGGTTCTATCTAGAATAGGGCTATGTGATGATGAGGTTCTATCTAGAATAGGGCTGAGTGATGATGTAGTTCTATCTAGAATAGGGCTATGTGATGATGAGGTTCTATCTAGAATAGGGCTGAGTGATGATGTAGTTCTATCTAGAATAGGGCTGTGTGATAATAAGAAGTTGAACCGAAGTCCTCAAGCTGAAGGTTAAGGTGAACGTTTCTATGGAAAGTCCGGCCATACTGGTACCCTCATATCAAGGTTCCAGGTACCATCTTCCTGAGACCGTCATGAGACATCAGAGTTCACATCTTGTATCTCTCCGCAGGTCAGCCTTGGCCGCACGCCTGTTAAAAGCTGTTTCCAAAAATGTATGACGATAATACTATATTGCTAGTAATACTATATTTTGATAGATTATTATCTCACACCAAATTCCGGGGAATCGATACACACCGCTCCAGCTGTCCTGCGTCTTAATATCTATTATAGTGTAGCGTGCATTACGCCTCGGACAGCAGAACAACCTATAATTGCACTGGAGTCTCGTCTGTCCGTTTATCCTTTTCATACAAATGCCTTATGGTCTGTGTTAATATTTCATCAAACTCATTAAATTTCAAACTCTATAAACGCATAGACTGAAGAAACAAACTTCTTTTTTTGTGCTTGTTTCCACTTTCCAGTCGCCACGACGCAATCAATAATTCAAACTATGAAAATCTGTTTAAATGTATTGATTTTCATAGGGACATGCTCATCTGTTAACTTACTGGTAAGATGAGGGAGTGAATACTCTCCAAACGAGATATTAAATATCCAGCGCTTTGATGCGGTCCACGTGCGGCCCTCCGTTTATAGTCGGCATTAAACATGCCGTGAGCGTCGCACGTTGTTGAATGTGGAAGAGAAACGGGAATCAGAATTTTTTTTAAAGGCTAATTGTGTTCGCTGCACACTGACAAGACTCGCCGTGCTTGGAGGTGGTCGAGGCCAGCGGTAGAGTTTAAATTGGGTCAAATTTTATCTGCACCACCATCATTGGGCCGGATGGAAACTGGGTCACATTAACTTCTCTTTCAAGATCGGATCTGCCTTTAAAGGGGCTCCTATTTATACCACCAGGTGTGAGCGTGATTAGCCATTACAAGTGGTTTCAAAAATGTCATATGACTAAAATTGTCATTGTGGCATCACAAGTGGGACACCTAGAGTGTCCACCCAGATGTTTCAAAAGTTTGTCACTTGACACTTTTGTAATGGATAATCACGCTCACAATAATAGGGCCCCTTTAACTCGATGTGATCTCCACAAGAACAACAACAACGATATTGCAGATGAGATATGGCAACGTGTATTTCATAACTGACCTGTTGCCCTCTTGTGTTTGCTTCTCCCGCTCCGTAGGTTTAAGGACCACCCGACGCTGAACGAGCGGTACCTGCTGCTGCACCTGCTGGGCAGAGGGGGCTTCAGTGAAGTTTACAAGGTAAAGGCTGGTCTTCCTTCACTCTAGTCAAGCTGCACACGGTCGGCGATAACATGCTTGTTAAAATCCTGTTTTAAAGGCTTTTGACCTGATCGAACAAAGATACACGGCTGTGAAGATCCACCAGCTCAACAAGAACTGGAGAGAGGAGAAGAAGGAGAACTATCACAAGTAATGAATATTGATTAATTATTCATAAATGAATACAGTTTAAAGGGATTAATAAAGTTTTATCTTAGACACAACTTGGGGCTTGTCGATAACTCTACATCTTTGAATGATATGGTATTGTCATATTTTGATTCCCAGTTCTATAATCTAAACTAATTTTGTTGAGAAGCTATGTCCTTAAAATTATACAAATGAGGTTTGAAACATCAGAGAAGAGGAAAACTAGTTTTGATCGCAGATGCAGTACTTTAAATATCCATATACTTCAATATAATGACCCAATGGGCTGCCTAGAATGGTATTCTGAATTCAAAAAGATTATCGTGATATTGTGTAAAATCCCCCAGTTTTATCGTGATTATACACGTTTTCCATATCGCCCATTCGCTAACACAACTGATTACATTTAGATCCACACGCTAGCTTTTAGCTTGAGTAGAAATAATTGTACTCCATGATATGGCTGAGACTTGGCCATGACAACGCTTGCCAACGATAACCGTGGATTCTTCTTCCGGTCCGCAGACACGCGTGTCGGGAGTACAGAATACACAAGCAGCTGGACCACCCGCGCATCGTCAAGCTCTATGACTACTTCTCACTGGACACGGACACGTGAGTGCATCCGCATGCATGCGCACATAAAAATAAAAAGAATAGTGTCGATAAATGATTAAAATCAACACTGTTGTAGGCAGGCCACTGTAGAAATGCACTCACATTAATGTCAACTTCTAAACGCTTCGTCGACTCACACAAACGGTTCTCTTCTGTCGAATATCTCCGTAACGAAACGGGAAACGAGGCGTAACTCCGCCCCTTGCTGGTTTTCCGGGGGCCCAGGCTCTGTACCTGTCCCTCCACAGAAGTTCTGCTATATAACAGTAGAATGGTAAATGAATTGCATTTATATATCGCTTTTATCCAAAGTTCTTTACAGTATTGCCTCACATTCACCCATTCATACACCAACGGTGGTGTCAACCATGCAAGGTAACAACCAACACGTCAGGAGCAGTTAGGGTTAGGTGGTGTCTTGCTCAGGGACACCTCCACACTTAGCTAGGCAGACTTTCGGTTGCCAGACAACCGCTCTTACCTCCTGAGCTACTGCCACCCCAGAACTGCTGTGGATCCCAGATATGACCTCCAGACCGACCCCTGACCCGAACCCTCGTGCACGTGGTCCTCCTCCTCCCCGGCAGGTTCTGCACGGTGCTGGAGTACTGCGAGGGCAATGACCTGGACTTCTACCTGAAGCAGCACAAGCTCATGTCGGAGAAGGAGGCGCGCTCCATCGTCATGCAGATCGTCAACGCCCTGCGCTACCTGAACGAGATCAAGCCGCCAATCATCCACTACGACCTCAAGCCAGGTACCGACCTATTGAACGTTCACCTCAACACTCCAGGACATAGTCACGTCCCAAACCCTGGGGTTGGGGAGGATGGCCTAGGAGGCACAGGCAGAGTTGTGGTTGGGATTGCTGTAGATATTTGATTTGGTACTTTTTTTGTTTTTTGTATTTTTATTTTGAAGGCGTAAAGGTCCCTTATTAGATTCAAACATACTTGGTCTTAGACTGCCGGGTTTTAGTATTATAAGGCCTAACTGAGATGTCGATTTCTGCTGGTAACAGCCAATGAGATTTGAGATCAAAGAGCGAGCAATGGGATTTCTCCACCACCACCCCCCCCCCCTCAGCAGGAACACGCCATTTATTTATTTATTGAAGTCATTCTGTTTTCATGTTCCTCTCCAGGCAACATCCTGCTGGTGGACGGCACGGCGTGCGGAGAGATCAAGATCACAGACTTTGGTTTGTCCAAGATCATGGACGACGACAACTACGGCGTGGACGGCATGGACCTGACGTCTCAGGGCGCAGGGACCTACTGGTAACCGAACCCCGTGTGTGACGTGTCGTGTACATGGCTCGCAAGTGGTGCCCACTACCGAGACATCGGTGTGAGGACGAGGTCTCTGAGACTGTGTGTGTGCGTGCGTGCGCGCTCTAGGTACCTTCCTCCAGAATGTTTCGTGGTGGGTAAGGAACCTCCGAAGATCTCCAACAAGGTAGACGTGTGGTCCGTGGGAGTCATCTTCTTCCAGTGTCTCTACGGGAGGAAGGTGAGCACACCGACATCCACCGCTGGGAGACGTGTGCTAAAGCATCTCTCATGCTCGATGAGTAACTTGGTGTCTGTCTCTCTCTCAGCCCTTCGGCCACAATCAGTCGCAGCAGGACATTCTGCAGGAGAACACCATCCTCAAAGCTACGGACCTTCAGTTCCCCGTCAAGCCAGTCTCCAGTCATGAAGCCAAGGTGTGTTTTTATTTTTTATTTTTTTATCTGCTGCATTATGCCGTCATGCCACTGACTGCAGTGTCACCCTACTTACTGTGACAGGCAGCGTGACACTACTTATTGCAGTGTTGCGCTACATATAGCTGTGTTCCCAGTTGTTCTCCTTGCTTTTAGACTCAAAGTAGTCGGAGTTATGAGTCAGGCAAGGATCGCAGCTGGCGGTGTATCTCCAGAACATTCTCCTGTCCGGCACAGGAACACCGGGCTCAACAAGCACACCTCCAGCACCGCTATAATGGACGAGATCCCCGAGCTAAATGATAAATAATCATTGTTAAGAGCAGTCAGTAAATCGACGCGCATTTCCACATTTGTATCGTCATCCGTTTATTAAAGGAAAGCAGAATTTTTTTTGAATAAAAAAACGTACACTTTTAACAAAAGATTCATAGCCTATTCTGAATAACAATTAACTAGTGCCGTTCATGCGGTTGAACATTTTTGCCCTTCTGCTCCGAGTAAACACCTGTTCACCTTCAAATTAAAGGGCACACCACACCTATGCCAGCAGTCATCAATAATCAAAATAGTGACATCAATCACAATAATAAACATAAACACTGATTAATTAAGCATAATATTCACAGCAAAACAATGCATAAAGTCTCATCCAAATTATAAATGAGGCAAATGTGCAAAATGGCTTCAACAATGATAAACGACCACATCTTCCCCTAAGCACTTGTCTTCCGTCATTGCGTCCCCGTAAACGTTTGTTTTTAAATACTTGACATAAAGGTCCAAGCAGTCCATTGAATTATGATTCATCTTTCTGACATGAGAACCCGTGCTTTTTCGTGGATAGTTGCAGTCCACCACACCCACCACCTCCTCTTCCTCCATGCAGGCCTTCATCAAGCGCTGCCTGGCCTACCGGAAGGAGGACCGCTTTGACGTGCACCAGCTGGGCAGTGACACCTACCTGCTGCCCCACATGCGCCGCTCCTCGGGGAACCCTGCCTCCTCGGGGCCCGGCTCCTCCTCCTCCTCCGGCATCGTCTCGTACTGACTCTCTCCCTTCTCCCTCTCTCTCCTCTTTGCACTGTGACGGGGGGAGACTTGACCCGAGCAGCAGGCTGCTCCCACGCCTGCATGGCACCGCGCCTGCACCCTGAACCACACCAGGGAGCAGCCAGCACCCAGGCAGCAGTCTGTCTGTCTGAGGGGGTCTGAGGAATGGGGGGACGGCGCAAGGACACTTGACGGACGGAGGAGGGGGGGGGGGGGGGGGGGGGGGAGACATCCCCTTTTCCTCCTTCTCCCCCACTCCGAGGTTCTCAAGTCATGTTTCATTCAGTGCTCTGCTGGACCTTCTCAAGACCCATTTACCTTCTCCCCCCCACCCCTCCCTTCCATGTTCCTCCTCCCGAGTCTCGGTCAACACTAGGAGCACAACATGGGAGAAGAGAGGATTAGGGCGGTCAGCTTTGACCATCTCTTCCCCCCCCCCCCCCTCCTCCGTCCGTCAAGTGTCCTTGCGCCGTCCCCCCATTCCTCAGACCCCCTCAGACAGACAGACTGCTGCCTGGGTGCTGGCTGCTCCCTGGTGTGGTTCAGTGCAGGGGGCGTGCCATGCAGGCGTGGGAGCAGCCTGCTGCTCGGGTCAAGTCTCCCCCCGTCACAGTGCAAAGAGGAGAGAGAGGGAGAAGGGAGAGAGTCAGTACGAGACGATGCCGGAGGAGGAGGAGGAGCCGGGCCCCGAGGAGGCAGGGTTCCCCGAGGAGCGGCGCATGTGGGGCAGCAGGTAGGTGTCACTGCCCAGCTGGTGCACGTCAAAGCGGTCCTCCTTCCGGTAGGCCAGGCAGCGCTTGATGAAGGCCTGCATGGAGGAAGAGGAGGTGGTGGGTGTGGTGGACTGCAACTATCCACGAAAAAGCACGGGTTCTCATGTCAGAAAGATGAATCATAATTCAATGGACTGCTTGGACCTTTATGTCAAGTATTTAAAAACAAACGTTTACGGGGACGCAATGACGGAAGACAAGTGCTTAGGGGAAGATGTGGTCGTTTATCATTGTTGAAGCCATTTTGCACATTTGCCTCATTTATAATTTGGATGAGACTTTATGCATTGTTTTGCTGTGAATATTATGCTTAATTAATCAGTGTTTATGTTTATTATTGTGATTGATGTCACTATTTTGATTATTGATGACTGCTGGCATAGGTGTGGTGTGCCCTTTAATTTGAAGGTGAACAGGTGTTTACTCGGAGCAGAAGGGCAAAAATGTTCAACCGCATGAACGGCACTAGTTAATTGTTATTCAGAATAGGCTATGAATCTTTTGTTAAAAGTGTACGTTTTTTTATTCAAAAAAAATTCTGCTTTCCTTTAATAAACGGATGACGATACAAATGTGGAAATGCGCGTCGATTTACTGACTGCTCTTAACAATGATTATTTATCATTTAGCTCGGGGATCTCGTCCATTATAGCGGTGCTGGAGGTGTGCTTGTTGAGCCCGGTGTTCCTGTGCCGGACAGGAGAATGTTCTGGAGATACACCGCCAGCTGCGATCCTTGCCTGACTCATAACTCCGACTACTTTGAGTCTAAAAGCAAGGAGAACAACTGGGAACACAGCTATATGTAGCGCAACACTGCAATAAGTAGTGTCACGCTGCCTGTCACAGTAAGTAGGGTGACACTGCAGTCAGTGGCATGACGGCATAATGCAGCAGATAAAAAAATAAAAAATAAAAACACACCTTGGCTTCATGACTGGAGACTGGCTTGACGGGGAACTGAAGGTCCGTAGCTTTGAGGATGGTGTTCTCCTGCAGAATGTCCTGCTGTGACTGGTGGGAGGGTGGGAGAGACAGAGAGAGGAGGAGGAAGAGAGACGAGAGGAGGAGGAAGAGAGACCGAAGAGAGAGAGAGAGACAGACACCAAGTTACTCATCGAGCATGAGAGATGCTTTAGCACACGTCTCCCAGCGGTGGATGTCGGTGTGCTCACCTTCCTCCCGTAGAGACACTGGAAGAAGATGACTCCCACGGACCACACGTCTACCTTGTTGGAGATCTTCGGAGGTTCCTTACCCACCACGAAACATTCTGGAGGAAGGTACCTAGAGCGCGCACGCACGCACACACACAGTCTCAGAGACCTCGTCCTCACACCGATGTCTCGGTAGTGGGCACCACTTGCGAGCCATGTACACGACACGTCACACACGGGGTTCGGTTACCAGTAGGTCCCTGCGCCCTGAGACGTCAGGTCCATGCCGTCCACGCCGTAGTTGTCGTCGTCCATGATCTTGGACAAACCAAAGTCTGTGATCTTGATCTCTCCGCACGCCGTGCCGTCCACCAGCAGGATGTTGCCTGGAGAGGAACATGAAAACAGAATGACTTCAATAAATAAATAAATGGCGTGTTCCTGCTGAGGGGGGGGGGGTGGTGGTGGAGAAATCCCATTGCTCGCTCTTTGATCTCAAATCTCATTGGCTGTTACCAGCAGAAATCGACATCTCAGTTAGGCCTTATAATACTAAAACCCGGCAGTCTAAGACCAAGTATGTTTGAATCTAATAAGGGACCTTTACGCCTTCAAAATAAAAATACAAAAAACAAAAAAAGTACCAAATCAAATATCTACAGCAATCCCAACCACAACTCTGCCTGTGCCTCCTAGGCCATCCTCCCCAACCCCAGGGTTTGGGACGTGACTATGTCCTGGAGTGTTGAGGTGAACGTTCAATAGGTCGGTACCTGGCTTGAGGTCGTAGTGGATGATTGGCGGCTTGATCTCGTTCAGGTAGCGCAGGGCGTTGACGATCTGCATGACGATGGAGCGCGCCTCCTTCTCCGACATGAGCTTGTGCTGCTTCAGGTAGAAGTCCAGGTCATTGCCCTCGCAGTACTCCAGCACCGTGCAGAACCTGCCGGGGAGGAGGAGGACCACGTGCACGAGGGTTCGGGTCAGGGGTCGGTCTGGAGGTCATATCTGGGATCCACAGCAGTTCTGGGGTGGCAGTAGCTCAGGAGGTAAGAGCGGTTGTCTGGCAACCGAAAGTCTCCACCTAGCTGAGTGTGGAGGTGTCCCTGAGCAAGACACCACCTAACCCTAACTGCTCCTGACGTGTTGGTTGTTACCTTGCATGGTTGACACCACCGTCGGTGTATGAATGGGTGAATGTGAGGCAATACTGTAAAGCTTTGGATAAAAGCGATATATAAATGCAATCCATTTACCATTCTACTGTTATATAGCAGAACTTCTGTGGAGGGACAGGTACAGAGCCTGGGCCCCCGGAAAACCAGCAAGGGGCGGAGTTACGCCTCGTTTCCCGTTTCGTTACGGAGATATTCGACAGAAGAGAACCGTTTGTGTGAGTCGACGAAGCGTTTAGAAGTTGACATTAATGTGAGTGCATTTCTACAGTGGCCTGCCTACAACAGTGTTGATTTTAATCATTTATCGACACTATTCTTTTTATTTTTATGTGCGCATGCATGCGGATGCACTCACGTGTCCGTGTCCAGTGAGAAGTAGTCATAGAGCTTGACGATGCGCGGGTGGTCCAGCTGCTTGTGTATTCTGTACTCCCGACACGCGTGTCTGCGGACCGGAAGAAGAATCCACGGTTATCGTTGGCAAGCGTTGTCATGGCCAAGTCTCAGCCATATCATGGAGTACAATTATTTCTACTCAAGCTAAAAGCTAGCGTGTGGATCTAAATGTAATCAGTTGTGTTAGCGAATGGGCGATATGGAAAACGTGTATAATCACGATAAAACTGGGGGATTTTACACAATATCACGATAATCTCCCCCCTCGGTGGTGTGGTGAAGAGGGAGCCTTGGCCCCTGGGTGTGGGGGGGGGTGTGACGGGGTGCGAACCACACAGCTGCTACTCGTTCATTTACTGTAATAAACAGACGGTCGGCGTTTTAAGGAATTTCACCATTTTGTTTTTTTCTGTTTTGTTCAAAAGTGATGGGCTTTAATTTCAGTTACACCTAGCCATGAGATTGTAATACCTTGGAGAACTGTGGCATCTAGTAAGAAATAGGCTCTGGTAGCTTACGGTTTAATGCACAAGAATAACCAAATGTAGAAAAGTGACTGTACAAAATCCTATGCAGGAATACTAATAAATATATGGATGGATTGAGAGAGATCTGTATATGCTGTACAGGAGAATTTAAGTTTAGAATTGCAGAACTTGTGGCCTGTAAAACGAAAACTATTTGGGGCGATTTTTAGGTTTGTGTTATAATTTTTGCAGCTTTAGATGTTGCTCTTGTCGAGGGCGGTGTAATCTTCATTGTGTACATATGTACAGTTCTGCTGAGTATAAATAAATTCTGGGAAATGAAACTAGTTGAAGGTCTTATCAAGCACCAGTGCTTTATTTTTTATTATCATGGATCACTTCCTTACAATCATGGTCCTATTCAACTCCAGGGTTCCTGCTGCCATGCCTGAACCTCTGCTCCCACCTGGTGTCGTACAGGGGGTACTGTGATGTTGACAGGCTAGCAGCTGACTGGTATCGTCCTGTCCTCTTCAGGAACACGACAATATTAATGAAGTTGACCACAGCACCTCTATAATCCACACAAGATCCCAGAGCTAAACTATAAAAGTTATGATATATTCACCTCCACGTCTTCTCCGGAAGACTTCAGTGGTTCCATCGCCATAAGAACTTATGATAGTTTTGTTTTCAATAACGAGTTAAATTCAACAGCAGCATGTTGGCATGGGCCAGAAATGAAATTGTTCCCGGTCAACTTGCCTTCCGTCATGCTCCCCCATTAAACCTCAAACATATATTTTTACTTTATTAATGTCCAGTCCAACCATCCCCACTAAATCTAACAAGACCAAAAAGCCAAAGGGATCCACCCATTTTAAAATTACTCCCAGAAACCACAACTATCCGCACCTCAGTTATTTCTCATGATAAAAATGCACAAAAAAGTGTGCGTGCGTGCGTGCGTGCGTGCGTGCGCGCGCTAAAACGTCCATTACGACGACACTGACGTTTCCTGGTTCGGACATGGTCACCGCCGACTGGCCGGTGTACTGGTTGGGGGAGGTGTGTGGCACTGACGTTGGCTCCTGAACCCTGGATGATGGTGCTGGTGGTGGTAGTGGGGCTCTGTGGTCGACGGGGGGTGGGTGGCACCCGGGCCCGCAGGCTGAGGTGGGAGACCTGTGTGGCGGACCACAAAACGACAAACGATCAGCATTTTATTTTATTTTTAATACAGCAGCGTTCAATTCTTCACGTTCACTCATCTGTATGCCGACGGCCACCGGCAGGTGTAGTGGTGTGGACTGTTGGGTCTATTGAAACTGCTTGCAATGGCTAATCACGCTCACACCTGGTGGTATAATAAGTCTCCTTTAACTGTTGTTAGCTTGTGTCCAAAATGACAATTTCACAATCTAGTATTTATTAACAGTTTGTCTTGATCGATGTCTGTGTAAAAGCGGTAAACCAGAATGCTGAGACAGGGGGTTGGGCGTTTGGAAGAAGTGTCTGAATTTATTCCGTTTCTCCAACGTATTTCCGATTGCACTTACACGCCTTGCGTCGATGCGTTTACGGCAATATTCCAGGATCTCTGGATAAAAATGGTGAGGGTTGTCATCATTGAGGCGCGGCCAAGAGTAGCGAGAAGGCGAGAGGATTCTCCTGCGGACCGATACGACCAGGTTACCTGCTGGGGGAAGCCCACCAACTCCATATAGCGACAGCTTGCTCACGTCTGGCAGAATGTGTTTTAGTTTATTTATTAGTTTGATTTTGTGTGTGTGTGGGGGGGAGAAACTGGAGCCAACCTGTCTGGAAGGCGCCGAGGGCGGGCAGCTGGGCCGAGTGGGCGGGGCCCAGGTGAACCGCTCGGTTCAACTCCAAAGTGGTTTTTTTTTTCATCCAAACTGCTTTACAGTTTCAGATTCAGATTCACCCATTCATACATCGATGGCGGTGTGAGCCCTAAGTGTCGAGGTGTCCAGGAGTGGCGGACGACAACGGTCTCACCAGCACGTGCCACACGTTCTCGTTGGCTCCCTTGAAGGTGCAGAAGCGGATGCTGACACCCAGCAGGCCTTGTTCTGCGAGGAAGGAGTAAGATAAGATAGAACTTTATTCAATGGATTGCATTACATTCTCATTCCTGCTGCTCTTTTTGCTGTAAATATTGTAAATATTGTGGCTATTCTGATCCTCCAATTCGTGTTAAAAAATTAAAACGATGGATCGTGATACGAAGATACTGGTGTTGTCAGCTCTCGGGCTTCTTCTTTCGGGAAGAAAGATGTCGCAGGCGAAAAATAAGGACAAAACGTAATATGTGGGTGAAGTCGTCAATTGTGACTATTCAGAAGGATCAATAAAAATCATATAAATCATAATTGCCTCATGTAGCATCACTGCAAAGTCACCACACTAGCGTCATAGATGTTGGAAACATGCCGCATAGTTTTTGGTCAGGGAATAATGGAATTTGAAAAGTTCAAATGTCAAGTTAATGTACTCATGAATTGGCATTTATCAGTAGTGACATTTCTTGTCAGCTCAATGTGTGGGGTAATCCTGTGCTTGCATGGGAATGGAGGTCCAGACGACCATGCCTAAACATTCAGTGTTCACTTTATGTGAGTGATGTGCAATCTGTTGTAGAAGAAGGCTGCATAGTATTCTGCTGTTGGTAAGTGGAGAAACAGAATCAGTGTTGTATTTCTGA
>PIJE02001975.1:53473-85230 GCA_002895965.2 Coryphaenoides rupestris | reverse complement strand
CTAGGCTACAAACACATGCTAAATGGTACATAGTGGGGACACCAGTGAGATCCGGGGAAGAGACTACTGGCCCAGGTCTACTGGACGGGACTGAGCGGAGCGCAGGCAGTTGGCATGACACGCCACGCTCCAACCAACACCCCCCCCCGTAGACCAGGAGATCATGTCTCTCCAACCACGGCCTACCTAACACCAGGGTGCGGCGGGGGCGTGCATGACTAGGAAGCGGTGGTCTCAATGTGATTTCCCGAGATAGTGAGGGTGACGGAAGCTGTGCTGTGTGTGAACTTACTGAGTGGGCGTCCGTCTAAAGCTTGGGCCGTGAGGGGAGTGTCGAGAGGAATGAGCGGAATACCTGCCTGCCGGCCAGGGAGATATCGAGCAAACTCACGTCAGCTCCCGAGTCGATGAGGGCGCTGATAGGGAGACTCTCCCTACCCCAGGAGAGCGTCACGGGGAACAGGCGGTTCAACGCTCTGGTGGTGTGGGGTAGGCTGGTGGGGCTCACTAGTGTTCCCTCCACTAGCGAGCCTGATCTTTTGGGCGGGTCGGACAGGCCCGTATGTAGTGGCCCGACTTCCCACAGTATAGGCAGAGCCGGGCGCGCATTCGCTGCTCCCGCTCGTCTGTGGGGAGTCGTGACCGACCCAACTGCATGGGCTCCCCATCGGTCTGGGGATCCGACGCTGTCAGGGTTAACGCGGGAAACCGTGGGGAAGAAAAGGGGCTCGGGATTGGTCTCGCGGAATCTCCAGACTGACGAACGCGCTCCAGGTGGCGCTCCCGCAGTCGTTCATCCATCTGGAGGGCGAGAGAAATTAGTTCGTTAAGGGTGTCAGGTCTATCCCTAACAAGAAGGTCCTTGATGGATTCGTTTAGTCCCCTTCGGTAGGCGCTCTTAAGTGCTGCGTCATCCCACCCACTGTCGGCAGCGAGGATCCGGACCTCCAAGGTGTAGTCGGCCACTGATCTGGACCCCTGGTGGATCGAATGGAGGCGACTGGCCGCGTCCTGTCCATCAGTCGGGTGATCGAAGACCAACTTAAACTCACGCCGGAAGGCGTCATAGTCCGAGGAGAGATGCGTCTGATGGCCCACCATCGCGATAGCCCAACTGAGGGCTCTGCCCGTAAGGAGGGACATGACCAGGGCTACCCGTGTCTCCCCAGCACAATACCGAGCTGGCTGGTGTCTAAAAAGAAGTTCACACTGGCCCAGAAAGCCTCGGAACCGCCCAAACTCCCCATCAAAAAGTCTAGGACAGGGAAGGTTGGGCTCAGCCCGGGGGTCATAGGGGGTAACAGGAGTGGAGGGGGAAGCGACAGCTAGTGCTGGGTGGTTGAGGATACGGTTAACCGCTACGGTCAGGTGGGTAAACTTGTCCTCGAGACTACCTATCTGCCCGGTGACCTGGCGTGAATGCAGTGGCCGAGTTCTACATGGAGCTGTGAAAGTGCATACTATGATCCCTAACTACTTTTCCCAGAGCGTTGAGTTTCCTGAGCTCCATCTGTCTCCCCCTGTTTACCTTGACTCATTATGGCTAGAACGTTCTGTTGCGACCCAGACACGATCAGGAGTCAGTAGTAACCAAAGGGAGAAACAGACACAAGTATAAGTTCCACGGATATTTAATATATTCACAGGGAACGTGACTAGTAGGAAAATTATGGTTACCTATATATATATATATATTATATATATATATATATATCCAAAAAACTAATCTCACAACAAATACTTAGCGAGGGGGCTTAGGGAGAGTCAGGGGCAGTCCGGGGGTCAGGGGTTTCTGAGGGGGTCCGTCCGCGGGAAAAGGGGAGTCCAGGTAGAGGAGCGTGGAGAGGGTCCGAGGCGGTAGGGGTCCGTAGAATGACGAGGGAGACACTGGAGCGAGGATCGAGGAGGACACGGGATCGACGAGGGTAATCACGGAGACGAGGAAGACGTAGGAGCGAGGAAGGAGAACACCGGGGAGCTAGTGACGAGGGGGTAGTACGTTCTAGCACCGATCATTGTTCAGGAAGGACTTAAGTAGCTGCTGCGTCCTGATTACGATTCGCTACACCTGGTGCCCCACGTACTCGCCTCCGCAGGGCGTGTCTCGCTCGCTCGGAAATCTCTGGAATGTTCGGGCTGGGATCCCGAGCCGCTGGTGATGACGTGGTGCGCTTCTGGGGAGGAGCGCACCACAACAAGAATGATAAAAATAACGGATTTACAAATTTACAGTAAAAAATATACAAATATGTGGGCAAGATAAGATAACAACTTGGCATAAATGAAGTGAAATAATATTGGACATGATTGGACTCAGTATAACACTATTGTGGGGGCTGTTCACCCCCAAGGAAACATGAATTCGAGGGAAAACCAAGTGATCTTGGCCCAAATTTGGCCCAAAATTAATAAAATTGGTTTGTCCCTGTCCCTGATCACAAAACCACTTTAAAAAAAATTATACTACTGCTTTCCTACATACAAGTATGTGGTCTGTATATTCCATGCTGGCGATGCTCCATCCACATCAACCAAACAACTATTTGCCAGAAGGAGCAAGCAAACATATTGTGCAGGTTTACTGCCTTCATGTGCAGAGCTTGTTCAGCCTGACCTCGCGGGCATCGCCAGAGGGAAAGGGTCAAGGTTCACAGCTCTGGTCACTGGGGTAAAAGGTCAAAATACTAAAACACTAAATGGGGTGGGGGGGGGGGAAAGTGGGGTTTATTCCTCTAAGTTAGGTTGAAGTCGATCGGTCGTGACCAAGATATCATCTCTCAAGATGGCGGCCCGCTGAGTCCCTTGGAGACATCATGACATCGTGGCACATTTAGCATCAGGCTTCAGCTGCGTTAGTTTGTGTGTTCAACGTTCTTCAAGGTCTGTTCCCTTCTCGTTGTGGTGGAGATGCTGATTCCCAACGAAGGCCTTCAGGAAATGATCCTCGTGTTCTGAGAGGCCGGATGTTGACCGCCGCAGTGTTTGCTCTGTAAATTCCAAGGTTGCTGCCTAGTGAACGGGAACCGGCCAAGGAATGTGGAGCCCAACAAAGTCAGGTGCCGTAAAACGGTCCCTAAAAGAACCGGGACTCAACTCTGAACCGTTAGCGACCAAACGTTTACCACACGGTTACTGTAGCGATAGCGGCAGTAGCTGCAGCTGGACGACTGTAAAATACTTGATTTTTTTTACTCTCTCTCTGAGAGGCCAGATAGATCTGATCAAAGTTAGAGGCCACAGATAGATAGATCTGATCAATCACAGTGAGAGGCCATAGATAGATAGATCTGATCATAGTTAGAGGCCAGATAGATCGATCTGATCACAGTTAAGAGGCCAGATAGATAGATCTGATCATAGTTAGAGGCCAGATAGATAGATCTGATCATAGTTAGAGGCCAGATAGATAGATCTGATCCCAGTTAGAGGCCATAGATAGATAGATAGATAGATCTGATCACAGAGATCACAGATAGATACATATGATTACAATTTGAGACCATAGATAGATACAGTAGATCTGATCTTAGTTAGAAGCAATAGATATAAAGATCCGATCTTAGTGAGAGGCCATAGATAGATTTGATCACAGTTAGAGGCAATAGATAGATCTGATCATCGAAACACTCTGGTTTGGTTCTCATCAGTATATGTAGTGATGTTTAGTGTGTTATGTGTGAAGTGAGTCAAGTGAACGGTTCTATGTAGTTGTATTCCTCATAGTAAACGTGCACCAATCCTGGTCCAAGCGTCATTGATCCATTGCCTTTTCTTTGGGGTCTCTCTGGGACACAACATAAGTTCACAGCAGGGAGAGGATGTGGCCGTCTCAGCTCGTATATGGCTCAGCCTAAACACTGTGGGAATGCCGCACGTCCAGGAGGCTCAACACACTGCGCTCTGATCAGCCACACACTCACACACCATTACAGATCACCACACACACACACACACACACACACACACGCACACACACGCGCGCACACACGCACACACCACAATACAAATGTTTTCCTGACCCAACCAAACTTTGGAATAAGTTTGTGGAAGCTTTCAAATTACTTTGATCCAGGCCAATCAAGATCTCTCTCTCTGTCGCTCTCTCTCTCTCTCTCTCTCTCTCTCTCTCTCTGTGCGTCTCGCCCCGCCCTCTGGTTCAGCAGCTCCGCCCTCTATTGGTTATAAGCCTGTTCCATGCAGAGTGGTTCTGTCCGTATCCCAGGGTTCTCTGTGTCCGCTGTCCCGTTCTGTCCAAGCAGCTGTGGTGATTAGTTCCTGTATCAGAGGCCAGCAGCAAGGTAAGGCCCCAGCATCACGCCTCTGCTCCCATATTGGTTTCATATCTGTGTCCTGTCAGAGATCAATACTGGTGCCTGGTTTAAACTTGATAGACAATAACTCATTTGGTATTTCAATTGGCATGTGTGTGTGTGTGTTTGTGTGTGATGACAAGATGCATGCATTGGGTTTCATTTTTGTGATTCTTTTACATTTATTGTATTTGATTGTTTGTGTAATTCTTATTATTTGCGAATTAACTATGCTCTTAATTTGGAACAGAGGAACAGAGCTATGTTAAAATGTTGAAAGAAAACATTTTATTAATTGATTCTCACCTGATAAAAGGCTAATATTAAGTTCATTTATTTAGCTTATTTCCTAGCTTTTTAAATATTTCTGTTAATGTTTGACCAAATTGGGAACTTCCAGGTGCACCTAATTAGTCAATCAATCAATTTGTCATGGGATCCTCTTCATTTAGCGCTCAATATATCAATATGTATCCAGATGCTGTTGGTTTGCTCTGTCAGAGTGTGTGTGTGTGTGTGTGTGTGCACATGAGTGCAAAGCTGAAGCCAAACTGTCAGGGGGGTGAGAGGGGGGGTGAGGAGGGGGGAGGAGTGAGGGGTGAGGAGGGGGTGAGCGCTGGCTCCGCCCACTTTCATGGTCCAATGAGCAAAACATACAATAATATAAACATACACAGAAAATAATGTTATAGATTTGTTCCTTTCCGGTATGTCAATATTACACTTTCTATGACGCACGGTTCCCTTCCTCAGGTTTGTGATGTCACTTGAGGCTACAACAAGGGGGAAGTGATATTATATATTTTCATCAATTCTGTCACACAGATTCAAGATTCAAGATTCAAGAACTTTATTTGTCACATACACATATAGGATGTGCAGTGATATCAAAATGTGCAACAGAACAAATACAAATAACCAAAGAATCAAATATCCACAATATTTACAGTCTTAACTGCAAAAGGATCAGGTTTTTATTTTTTTATATAATTCAAATTTTTTTGGAATATAATCACAGCAGGCGGGCATTTAGTTTGATCAGTTCATCACATATCTCACAATATCTCACAATATCTCACAATATCTCAATATCTCACACCATATCATATCCTGTCATTATGGTCTTGTGTGCCTTGAAGTGAGAATAACGACAGAATAGAATCGGTCTGCATCTAATACTAACTAACTAACTAACTAACTAGTGAGAGAGAGAGAGAGAGAGAGAGAGAGAGAGAGAGCAACGCAGGACACAATGACAGCAGGAATCTGTAAATACACGGAGGTCGTATAGCTGCACAGCTGTGGCAGAGCTACTGTGTGTGTGCGTGTGTGTGTGTGTGTTTGAACTAGACTAAGACCTTTGGAGAGTGAATTGAGGAGGTGCTAATTTTTGTCTTGTAGTACTTTGTCACTTTGTTACTGTGTGTGTGTGTGTGCATGTGTGCTCATGTATAACAAAAATCTGAAAGGCAAATGTTGGTGTGAGTTCTGGTTTTACTGTCACTGTGCACCGCGTCCACGTGGTGGAGGAGGAGCTAACTACACATCATGGAGGCGCTGCTGAGTGGGCGGGGCCTATCCTCCTGTCCCTTTATCACATACTATCGAATTATTATTTATGATCATCTTCCTTATGGACAGGAAGAGTAGTTCAGAACATAGATTACAACTTTAGACCCATGAGGTTTAGAGTTTCATGGGGAGTATGTGTGTGTGTGTGTGTGTGTGTGTGTGTGTGCCTGTTTGTGTGTGTGTGTGTGTGTGTGTGTAAACAAGCATAGACGTTAATCTTCCATTACAGACACACACCGACCCCACCTCCCACCGCCAGCAGGGTGGGCGGTTTCCCAGGGAGGAGATAAGCTCTGTTTGGCGCGGGGCCAGCGGGGGTGAGGCGGGGTCAGGGTGCGGGTCAGAGACTCCCCACCACCACGGGGGAGACACTGGCTCTGTGTCTCCCCCGCCGTCACGCACGCACACGCACACACACACGGGTAAACAGGTGAGGGCAGCAGGAGGAGAGAATGCCTGCAAACAGATGGACGAGTGTGTGTCTGTAAATAAGGTAAATAAATAGTCAAGTCTGGACATTCTATGAAAACATGAAACAATGTCTCGATCTCCCCACAAAAAACACATAGATTTGATGACGCAGGATTTAACACATGAACAAAAACATTCACTGCTATGGCGCCATGTAATATCCTCCATTGGAGGTCAGAGGTTTTTTTTTGTTTGTTTTTTTAGGGGGCTTGTACAGCGCTGCCCACTCAGGCCTCACAGCACCCTCAGCCGCTCTCTCCACACGGTGTCCATCCTGTTTCCCAGCTTTTGGCGGGGAATTGTAGACCCAGACACTGTAGTGTCTGGGTCTCTCCGTCTTTGTGTGAAGTGAGCAGTGGACCTGTGTGGCCCTCCAGCTCAGGGACCAGGCCGATTTCCGGGAAGTCATCACCCTGGTCTGGCACGAGTGAGCCACTGCTGTACTCCCTCAGCAGACGTCGCTCTGTCACCGCCAGCCTCTGTGTCCACAGGTTCAGCAGCCCCTTTACATACCGGCCGGACGTCACGCCCAGGAGATCACAGACTGCATCTACGTTATCTAAGCCGGCCCCACTGCCTCCACGAGCTGCTGCAGCTCAAGTGCCCCCCTCCGAGTCAGCGTAGCAGCCAGCCCGGGGGTAGCGCTGCTCTGAATGTCTAGCCTGGACGCGAACACTAGGGGTTCTTTTAAAAGCCAGTGCAGGGAAGTCTTTTGTGAGCAGCATGTTTTAAAAAGTGCCCATGATCTAAAAAGCCCTTGATAAAAAGGGGGCAATGTGGTCAACTTTAAAAACCGTGGGTTCATTAAAAACAATGTTTTGTCTCGGCCCAGTCCATTAGCTAGGGCGAGGACACAGCTGGTGACATCCCTCCACACTAACTCTGGAGGCCCTGCGAGGTACCTCTGTACAAACTGCAACCGGAAGGTGGCTGCTCTGCTCGCTAGGTGGACCAGGCCCTGCCCCCCCTCCTCTCTGGGCAGGAACAGAACGCTCTGTGGGACCCAGTGAAGACGGTCCCAGAAGAAGTCAACCATCTTGGCTTGAATTTTTGCTAGTAGCCCAGGAGGGGGCTCCACACACGCCAGCCTATGCCAAAGGCCAGAGGCCACCAAGTTGTTCAGGATCAGTACTCTGCCCCTATAGGACAGCTGAGGTAGTAGCCATTTCCACTTTACCAGCCTCCCCTCTAACTTTTCCTCTACGTTCTCCCAGTTCTTTTTTGCAAAGTGGTCTGACCCAATGTAGATCCCCAGGTAGGCCATCCCTCTTCCAACAAGCTGTTGTGGAAGACGCGGGAGGCCACCTCCCCACCTACCCACTGCTAAGGCCTCACTCTTTCCCCAGTTAACTTTAGCAGCAGACACAGTATTAAAATCATCCATAATGGTCTTCAGGGTATCGATGTCATTTTGGTCTCTTGTCATGACAATGACATCATCTGCATATGCCGCTAAGACAACAGGTGTGTTAAGACCGTGGACCGGAAACTACATTGTCCCTTACGTGTGAACAGGTGTACTGCCTGTCCTCTCAGTCCTCCTCCAAACATCCACGAGGCTGTGGGTCTCCACCAGCTGCATAAGAGCTCTCTGGGAGGCTAGATAAGGCTCCAGGTGATTCCTATCCAACTGATCACTCATCTTTGGTGCAGTTAAAATCCCCCCCGAAGAATAAAAAATCTTCAGACGCACACTTTTTAAGACGAGAACAGACTTCATCTTTTCGGTCCACCCCTCTCACTGGTGCATCGGTGTTAATGAAAACCATGTTAAAAGAGTTAAAACGAGCTCTTGCGACCATGAGCCTTTCTTCCACCACCTGTTCCACCTTAAGAGTGATGGGGAGAAACTCTTGGCGAACAAGATCCCTACCCCACCACTAGAGGTGCTACCATGGCTGAGGAGGACCTGCCCTTCCCATTCTCTGCTCCAATCAGTGGAATTCAAGTTGTCGCTGTGTGTCTCTTGTAGGAAGATCACATCTATCTGTTTAGTCTTCATCCATCCATCCATCCAACCATTCTCGTCCGTTTATCCGGAACCTCTATTGGACCGGGGGGGCATCCTAATCAGATTGTTATGGTCCGTACCCGAAAAACAGAAGCCAGTGTGACAAACCCCGAACGGAGAAGACAGACTCAGACACCAGTATAAAGTTCCACAGGGTTTTTATTATATTCTCAGGGAACGTAGCTAGGAGTGATATAAAGATACCTATATATATATATACCCAAGGACAATAAATGATTATACTAATAATAAATCTGTCTATATCTATTTCTTTCTATATCTAATATATATATAATCTATAATGAATATCTATAATATATAGCTTATAAAATAAAAATAATCTCTAATACTAAGCCTATCAAAACAAATACTTAACAGGGTTGAGGGAGAGTCGGGGTAGTCTGGTGGTCACGGTAGCCCAGGGTGTCTGTCGGGGATCCGTCTGCGGGGAGAAGGGGAGTCCAGGGATAGGGGCGTGGAGAGGGTCCGAGGAGAGTAGGGGTCCGGAGAGGGAGTCACTGGAGCGAGGAGAGGGTCCGAGGAGAGTAGGGGTCCGGAGAGGGAGTCACTGGAGCGAGGAGAGGGTCCGAGGAGAGTAGGGGTCCGGAGAGGGAGTCACTGGAGCGAGGAGCGAGGAGAGGGTCCGAGGAGGGTAGGGGTTCGTAGAGGGACGAGGGAGACACGGGAGCGAGGAACGTGGAGCGTGGAGAACACAGGATCGACGGGGTGTCACGGAGACGAGGAATAAGCGGGAACCAGGAAGGAGAACACGGGGAACCAGAGCCGAGGGGGTAGTACGTTCTAGCAACGTCGTATCTTCCTGACGGGCTTAAATAGCCGCTGTGTCCTAATTGTGATTCTCTGCACCTGGTGAGGCTGCGCCTTGTTACGCCCGAGCGCGTCTCACTCGCTCGGGTGTTTCCGTCAGCGGTCGGGCTGGGATCCCGACTCGCCTGCGGTGACGTGGTAGGCTCGGAGAGGAGCGCCCCACAACACAGATGCCCGAACCACCTCAGCTGACTCCTTTCATGCGGAGGAGCAGCGGCTCTACTCCGAGCTCCCTCCGGATGTCTGAGCTCCTCACCCTATCTCTAAGGCTGAGCCCAGCCACCCTGCGGAGGAAACTCATTTTGGCCTCTTGTATCCGCGATCTCATTCTTTCGGTCACTATCCAAAGCTTGTGACCATAGGTGAGGGTTGGAACGTAGATGGACCTGTAAATCTTCACCACAACGGACCGGTACAGCGCCCGCATCACTGCAGACGCTGCACCAATCCGTCTGTCCATCTCCCGCTCCATTTTGCCCTCACTTGTGAACAAGACCCCGAGATACTTGAACTCCTTCGATTGAACACTCCACCGTTTTCCGGCAGAGAACCATGGCCTCAGACTTGGAGGTGCTGACTCTCATCCCGACCGCTTCACACTCGGCTGCAAACCGCCCCAGTGCATGCTGGAGGTCACGGTCTGATGTAGCCAACAGAACCACATCATCTGCAAAGAGCAGAGATGCAATTCTGAGGTCCCCAAACCGGACACTCTCCTCACCTCGGCTGCGCCTTGAGATTCTGTCCATGAAGATCACGAACAGAATCGGTGACAAGGGACAACCTTGGCGGAGTCCAACACCCACTGAGAACATGCTTGACTTTGTGCCGAGAATACGGACGCAGCTCGCACTTTGTTCGTACAAGGACCGAATGGCACGTACCAACGGCCCCGGTACCCCATACTCCCGTAGTACCCCCCACAGGATTCCCCGGGGGACACGGTCATAAGCCTTCTCCAAGTCCACAAAGCACATGTAGACTGGATGGGCAAACTCCCATGCCCCCCCCAACAACCCTGCGAGGGTAAAGAGCTGGTCCACTGTTCCACGGCCAGGACGGAATCCGCATTGTTCCTCCTGAAGCTGAGGTTCGACAATTGGCCGGAGCCTCCTTTCCAGCACCCTGTTTAGTCGTCACCACTTCGTATATCATGGCCTGTTTCTTGGAGTCCCTTGCCCCGTTCACATTTAAAGTGGCCACTTTAAAATGTTCCATGAGGGAAAATAATGAATACAACTGCAAACAGATCAAAAAATCAGCTTAGATGCTAGGACCACCTTCACAACCTGGTTCACCTTCATCTTGCTGCTTTTTTAGTAAAAAAAATAATAATCTGGTCAGTGAGACTAGACACTTCTCTCTGCCTCATGTGCGGAGAGGCTGAAGCGATGAACCTAGCTTCATCAGCAAAATGGTCTCCCACCTTCACACCCCTTGTGTTCTTGGTGATCAGCAGGAACTGCTTCATGTTCTCTGCTGTACACGCTAGCTCTTCTTGGCTAGCCGTACAACCTGGCATGCTCGCCTCATCAGAGTCCACGTCACTGCCGCTGCTGTCTGACTGAAGGCTGGGTCTGTTGACAGAGCCCTTCTTCGCCTGCTTTGACCCATTTACACTTTTAGTTTTCCTTTTTTGACCAATGTGTGACTTTAAATCTTCCTCCTCCTCTGCTACCTCCATGTCTTCTCCATGTTCACCTACCCCTCCTATCTGACTGTCTGTGGGCTCCACCTGCCTGCTCTCCTCCTCCACCTGTCTGCTCTCCTCCTCCACCTGTCTGCTCTCCTCCTCCACCTGCCTGCTCTCCTCCTCCACCTGTCTGCTCTCCTCCTCCACCTGCCTGCTCTCCTCCTCCACCTGTCTGCTCTCCTCCTCCACCTGTCTGCTCTCCTCCTCCACCTGTCTGCTCTCCTCCTCCACCTGCCTGCTCTCCTCCTCCACCTGTCTGCTCTCCTCCACCTGTCTTTCCATCTCCTCCACTTGTCTACCTTTCTTCCCTCCCTCTGCCCACCTGTGTGCTCTCCTCCACCTGCCTGTCCACCTCCTCCACCTGTCTGTCCACCTCCTCCACCTGGCTTCCACCATGACCAGCAGGTGTGTCACCACTGCTGGTCCCCTCCCCAGCATCCTCCTTCTTCTCTATGCAGTGGCGACAGTTCCCTACGGAGAAAATCATCGCTAATAAACGGGGGGATGTTCGACAATAGAACTTTCTTAGCGGGTTGCGCCAGAGGAACGACGGGGACCAGACTGTCATGGATCACCAGCCCCGACCCCACACCGCGTTCACCTTATCAAGCGATCAATGAAATATACCACCGCGTTGTTCATCCTGGGCAGACGGACGTGTCGGTGTCCGACCACCTCGGCCGCACATTGCTCTACGGAGCAGTGGAACGCGGTGCACACCTTCACGCTGTGTTTCCTCATTAAACTACTGCAAGATTACTGGCCATCGCTGCACACACACAGCCGGCGGAGAGCCGGCTGGTGATCGCGATCGTGGCCGAAAACTAAAGACACGTTTACTTACCAGAAAACTAAAAGCACCAATAAACTAATGTTGAAACCGTAGCGATATGAACTAATAATATATATGAGATAGTTTGGGACTTTAGTCACTCTGATCTGGGGGTGGAGCCACCGTGCTCCTGACAGCGGCAGAGTGTCTCACGTCAGTCCACATGGTCACGTGGTCACATGGTCACAGCTGTGGACCTCCTCCGTTCTCCTGCACACACACACACACACACACACACAGGCACAGGTGTGTTCATAACCCCCATGTTTTTTCATCAGTCAGTCACACTGTGTCATTAACAACGTTCATCTCAAATTAATTGATGCTTCAGTTGTTGTTCATGTGTACACAGCATTTAAATAGCAACATGTCCCTGGGTGTGTGGCGAAATCATATACCCTGACCAGGACCTATGCAATTAATTAGGAGCAGTATTATCATCTTCAGCTCCTTATGGTGTTGTCTTCAATCTAGATTACAATGATGATTTATGTCATAACCCATGTACAGTATGCAACACAGAATATTATATCAGTATGCAGCCAAGAAGCACAGGAGAAGAAACTCACTCCAAATATAAAACTCCACCTATCTAAATACGAATAGTAGATTTGATTATTTTCTTTTTTAAAACTATTCATCGCTGTAAAGGTACTGTAAACTACTACTCTCCAGACAAGATATTACTTCTTTCTTCACACTTTCTTGCAACACACTTCTGGTTTCTATCGTAATTACCTTCATATAGATGGGTGGGAACCTTTGTGTTGTTGACTGTTTAGCACGGACACAATAAAGTGACGGACTACAACTGGGAAAGTTACAAGTGTTGTGTTCTGTTGTCTCTCCGAATTATGATTTAGCGTTGTACCAAGAAACAATTGAACATGTCCTTGTGAAAACGATGAATTCTAATGAAAGTCGTGCAGCAGTTTAGGCTGATTTGTGTTTTCCTTTGAGCCTCATTTTAAGTACAGAATTCAAAACGCTGTGGTCCTGGAACAAGATTCCGGCATTAGTACTGAATATAAGAGCAGCCGTCACCTTAATGCGACCACGGGTTGCATGTCACTCTCCCACCATGTCATCAAGGTGGAGAGAATTAACCTCCTGGTGGGAAATGTTGTGTGCTGTTTATGTCGAGTCAGGAAGACGGAGATCTGGGCCTAGTTGGGGGAAAGCAGGGCACACCACTACACACCATGGACACACACACTACACACACTACGCACACACTACACATGACACACACGACACACACTACACACCACTACGACACACACTACACATGACACACACGGACACACACTACACACACTACGGACACACTACACATGACACACACGGACACACACTACACAACACTACGACACACACTACACACGACACAACTATACACCACACAGACAGTCAGTGGTGGCAGACAAGTCCATAATTCTGGCATAATTCTAATATAGCATGGAAGTAAATCATAATCTGACCATCTGAGGTCATGTTGCTCACGTGTGTGTGTGGTTGTCAAGGTAACCAAGACACAGAGTCATACTGTGTCCATGTTCTCACACAAAGGTACCGATGCTGTGATTCAGCTTTGTGTAAAACCTGACTCACACCTCCCTTAGTTATACAGAGTCATGTTTTTTCGTCATACAAGCATGTGTTTATAATTCTATAGATATGGTAATATATAATATATATCACTGACAGGCAAAGTTATATTTTACTATAATTAGTTAGCTTCATAATTATAATATTTAGGATATAATATATAGAACATTTCGGAAATAATATATTGAATATTTTGGAAATAATATATTTAATATTTTGGAAATAACAGCTCTTTTGTTGACTTGAAGGTTTGGAGTGGTCCTTAGCCCCCACCTAGATCCACCCAGCCATTAGATAGTAAGTGAAAGTTTCCCCAGAGTCAACAAAGCCCAGTTAAGCACACTTAATAAAGAGCTTTCACCCTCTGCAGCGCTATTGGCTGGTCAAAGTGTGACTCTGAATGTAACACAAACTGTCTCTCAAGAGTCAGACACTTCAGTTGCCTTTCCTAGACACTTCCTCTGTCCTGTGTCCTGCTTCCTCTCTCCTATGTCCTGCTTTAGTTTCCTCTGCAGTGAGACTCAACTTAATGTTTGTTATTCTGAGGAGAATAGTATTGTGAATCATAAATGTTTGAAATGTGAAAGTGTTTCTGTGAAATCAGCCTTTTTTCTCTGTTATGTTTGTCTTTAGGTTGTGCCTTGTCTTTGACTGTTTGGTGTCTATATTAATTGTTTTCCTGTCTATTACTGTACAGTATGGATTTGTTTCTTGTCTGTTCAGTGCAGTATTTCCCAGCTGTCTTGATGTTGGCTCGAGACACGTTCAGTGGGAGTAACTACTAAGTACCTTAATCTAGAAAGCATTACACTCCCCCGAGCCGCTGTAGTATTCAGTCAATCGGTTGCTCTGTGAACTTTATAAGCGTTTTACGCGTCGGTACGATAGCTGGATCTGGAGACTGGAATCCGTGAGCCCGGACCGGAGACGGACCGCTCCAGACGACCAGCATTCATCAGGGGGCGATGGGCCGGCCTTTCATGGGCCTCTTTCAAAGGTGCCGGGGAGAACAACTGCGGAGAGTAGAGAGGGTAGCAGCACCGTGTTAGAAGCAGCATCCGCCTGAGAAAAGGTCAAAGGGCAACAAGGACGGTCATCCATGCGTGATGATGGAGAAGACTCATGGAGGTGGCTCATGCTTGGAGTAGAAGGAAGAGTTATGGAGCGATGGCTGGAACAGATTTGGCCTTTGTTAGCTAAATTAAATGGTATAACTTGATTGCAGTCATTCCTATGGGAATAACTGGAACACTGTGCTTCTTTTGAGAGTTTCTATTTGTCAAGAAGAGCAAAATATGCGTTATATCGCATGTTGGGTCAACACACAGTAGAACTGAGCTAATAAGCTGCACATACTGTAGGTGTAAACTTTGAATTAAAAAATGTACGTTTCCTCGATGAGTTGAGTAGCCATGCTGGTCGATGCTGTCTCCTGGTTCTTGTTGATTCAGCAATTTAATTTAATGTTTATGCTATCTAATTTAGGTTGAACTAGTTTTCTTATCATTTGGATAAACAAAAGTATTCATGTTTGGTTCGGCAAAGGGCATCATTGTCATGTAATGTTTTATCTTTAATTCTGGGATAAACTATGGGTACGGTATTTGATTCCCTTATTGTATGGGAAGCATAATCAATGTTATATTGCCGATCAATAAACAAAGATTGTGTTTGTCTTTTCAGTCGGTGAAGCATGGTTTGTTTCTCAAATAAATGTGTTAAATCAGCCAGCTGAGACATGGCTGAGGTGTCCAATAAGATGAATGGGCTTGGAAACATCTAGCATCACGCCCCCTGGTGGTGAGGAGCTGCCTCCCTCTCAGTTCAGACGCCTGCATCACAGCTCAGGAATGTGACGTCCACTCTCCACTATGCCAGCATCTTTACTACACTGATGCTCTGTCCACAAATAACACCACACACACACTTGCCTCAAGGCCTTCTTATCTGGGGGGGGGGGATTATGCAGATTTTTTATTATTTTATATTAAAATAGGGAAATAGTTCATTTTAGAAAGATCCAAATAGATAGGGGAGAATAAATACATTAATATAAAGGTCTTGAAGCTAATAAAAATATTGCCAGTTTACCATTTCCTCTATGAATTCAACCTGCAGATGTGTCTTGTAAAAGTCGTTTAAATAGTTCCAGGCCGAAGCTGTGCCACTAATGTGTACTTTTTAATTTCATGTTCTTTAGAAACAGCAAACTTATGCTATCCCACACTGACTCCAGACACTCAGTGACATAAACAGTTTGTCTTATACTCTCTTATACTTCCAGTTCTTTATTTGCAGACCCAGTTGTGACAATTACTATTTATTTATGAACTTGGTTAAAGTGGTGATCTCGAATATTTTCCTGTAAATGTCTGTAAAGTCATCTATCGCCAAACAAGTTAACACAATGGTGACTGAGCCTATGGTCCACTGAGAAAGCCCTTTTGGTTGCATTTGCAGTATTTTTTATATTACTGACTGGGTGGCGAGTTGCCTTTCCCGCACAAGATTTAAAACGTGCCGCACAGTTAGGGATGCGTCTTCCAGCAGTGATTGATGGATGTCTGTCGTGGCAATTCTCCGATAAAATAATTGCATCTAGGGTGAGGAGATTTCTAAACCAAAGTAGACACAAATACTTGTAGAAATTTATTATACAAGTAATATTATACGAGTATTTAATATATGTATATATCAGACTCCCTCTAGCAGACTGAGCCCCGAATGTACATTCACCATGCCTCTTTTTAAGGACAATTTTCACCCCCAGGGGTTCCTGGGAACCGAATTCCTTCGAACACAACACAAAGAGTTTCAAGCATTGACAAGACGACGCTTCTTGTGATAACCATCAGAGATTCCTGTCCCCTGTAGAAATATTTACGGTCAACCAACTCCCACCCAAGCTGCTTATCTTAATGACTGGAGGGAGCGCCTTTATGATATGCAAAGCTAAGGTATGTCTGTTGTAAAGACAACCTATTCAAGGAACATTATGCCCTCGGAGAAAAGGCCCTATGGACATTTTCCATTACATGTCCTCCAGAGAGCACAAGCAGAAGTGACGTACTGTTTTTGCCGGTCTCTGCTAGAGTAAACGGAGTATCCGCCATGAAACAACTGCCAGCGGACCGACGTCACCTATGCAACACTGTTTGGATGCAATTATCGCTGTTCGCCAGAGGTTGTAAAGATGTAGATGTAAGATGGCGCCGTACGTGATGGCTGCCGTGTTGCGAGCTCCTGTGAGCCGACGCAATTTTTTGTTATTTATTCTTTTAATTGCGACTATCCTTGCACAGGGAAGTTAGCAGAAAGTTCACTTACGACAGTTGTACACTTCTGGAGATTAGAACGACAGTCGCTCGCCGCCTACCGAGTTTTTCAAGTCTTTCGACTCGGACGTCCCGCCCGGAGTAGTCGCCGGACTATCTCCGTCCATCTTAGGCGCGATAACACGCAAGCGTCGCCGACGGAGAGGGAGCGAGCCGGCGTGCTAGTCAGGCTGCAACGTCGTGGCCAATCGACCTCCACTACCCATTCTACTGGCTAATGTACAGTCTCTGGACAATAAGTTATGCGAGCTACAAGCTCGTATTCAATTCCACCGGGAAACAAAGGACAACTGCATCATCTGCCGACTCAGCCATCGAGCCGACAGGATTTCCGTCCACCGCGCGGACAGAACAAAGGACTCTCTCCGGTAAAGAATCGTGGAGGGGGGTATGTCTCATGATAAAACAGATCTTGGTGCAACCAGAGTCATGTGCAGACCCTCAAGTCCCTGATTGCTTATGTGCGACCATTCTGGCTACTGCGGGAGTTTACAGCAGTAACCGTGACTGCTGTGAACATTCCCCCTCAAGCCAACACGGACATAGCGTTGAAGGAACTTTATGGGGCTATCAGCGAACAGGAGTCGGCTCACCCTGAGGTTGCTTTCATTGTGGGGGGGACTTCAATAAGGCGAACTTGAAGAAAGTTCTCTCGAAGTTCTACCAACACATCACAAACAACACACGGGGCGAGCGGATCCTCGACCACTGCTACACCCCCTTCCGGGACGGCTACAAGGTCCCTCCTCCGCCCATCGTTCGGCAAATCGGATCACCGCTCGATCCAACTACTCCCCGCCTACAGGCAGAGACTGAAGCAGCAACCAATCCGCTGTGAAGGCGGTCCAATGCTGGTCGGACCAATCGGAGTCGATGCTGCAGGATTGTTTTGATCACGCGGACTGGGACATGTTCGGGTCCGCGTCGACAATAACATCAGCGAGTACGGTCCTCCAGTCACGGGTTCATCAAGAAAATGCATAGATGACGTGTTTCCTACTAAGTCGGTTCGGATTTATCCCAACAGAAACCATGGATTAATGGCGATCTTCGCGCCGCACTCCGCACGGCGTAACGCCCGCCTTTGACTCCGGGAATATGGTGTAAATACAAGAGCCCGCTACGACCCTCTGCAAGACCATCGCTTGCCAAGCGGGAGTATAAGAAGAGGGTGGAGGACAAATTCAAGAGCCACGACCTGATGGGTGTGGAAGGGGCTTACAGACAATGACAGACTTCAGAGGGAAGAAACCACTGGTGTGAGACTACACCGCTAAACACCTTCTTTGCTCGGTTCGACGTGAACGGAACTCTCAGAGGGCTGACGTGCGCAGAGCCTTCAAGCGGCGTGGGACATCCCGGGAAGGCGGCGGGCCCAGATCAACCACATCCTCCGTCCGCGGCATCCTCAGAGCCATGCCGGCGGACCAGTTGGCAGAGCCTTCGCAGAACATGCTTCAACCTGTCCCTGTCCCAGGCTGTTGTTCCCGAGGGCTTCAAGATGTCCATCATCGTGCCTGTCCCTAAACACCCCAAGGTAACCTGCCTGAATGACTGGAGACCCCGTAGCCCTCACCTCGATTGTCAGTAAATGCTTTGAGAGGCTGGTCAAGGACTTAATTTGTTCCATGTTGCCTGCCACGCTGGACCCATGGCAATTTGCATACCGTCAAAAACAGATCCACCGACGACGCGATTGCCATGGCACTTCACACCACCCTTCTCACCTGGAGGGAAGAACTGTTGTGGAGAATGCTGTTTGTGGACTTCAGCTCAGTGTTCAACACAATAGTTCCTGCCAAGCTCGACACCAAGCTCAGGGGTCTAGGCCTGCACCCGACCATGTGCAGCTGGATACTGGACTTCCTGTCGGGGCCGCCACCAGGATGGGGGCAAGCACCACTCAGAGCCACTGACCCTCAACACGGGAGCCCCTCAGGGATGCGTGCTGAGCCCTCTCCTCTACTCCCTGTACACCAACGACTGCATGGCTATGCACAGCTCCAACGTCATCATCAAGTTTGCTGACGACACGACAGTGTTGGGTCTGATCGCCGACGACGACGAGACAGCCTACAGGGAGGAGGTTGGAATCACTGGCACAGTGGTGCCAGAGAACAACCTCGCCCTCAACGTCAAGAGACCAAGGAGCTGATCGTGGACTAACAGGAAGCGGAGAGGAGAGCACGCCCCCATCTCCATCGACGGGGTTGCAGTAGAGAGGGTCAGCAGCTTCAAAGTTCCTCGGCGTGCACATCTCCGAGGGACCCTCACATGGGACCACACACACACACACGTGGTGCAAGGAAGGCCCAACAACGGCCTGTACTTCCTGCAGGCGACTGCAGGAAATTCAACATGTGCCCCCGCATCCTCAGGAACATTCTACTCCAGTACCATCCCGAGAGTGCTTCTCACTGGATGCCATCACCGGTGCTGGTACGGGAACTTGCACCGCACTGGAGCGTAGAACACTACAGAGGGTGGTGCGGACGGCCCAGTACATCGTTGGAGGTGAGCTTTCCCTCCCTCCTGGATATATACACCAGGCGGTGCGTGGCCAAGGCCAAATGGATTATTCAAGACAATAACCACCCCAGCCACAACTGTTCACACTTCTACCGTCAGGCAGGCGATACCGCAGTATCAAGTGCCGACGAGCAGACTTAGAGACAGCTTCCACAGTCAGGCCATCGGGCTGCTGAACAAGTGCTCGTCTAGTGTTACTGCTAGTGCTAGCTCTGGTGTGCTAGTGCTAAGTGTTACTGCTTGTGATACTGCTTAGTGCTAGTCCTGGTGCAAGTGCTGGTAGTCGTGCTAAGTTGGTGCCGGGCGCTACTGCTAGTGCTTAGTGATAGTGTTACTGCTAGTGCTAGTGCTGTGTTATGCTAGTGCTAGTGTTACAGCTGGTGCTAGTGTTCTGCTGGTGCTAGTGTTACTGCTAGTGCTAGTGCTAGTGTTACTGCTGGTGCTAGTGCTTAGTGTTACTGCTAGTTGTTAGTGCTAGTGTTACTGCTAGTGCTAGTGTTACTGCTGGTGCTAGTGTTACTGCTGGTGCTAGTGCTAGTGTTACTGGCTGGTGCTAGTGTTACTGCTGGTGCTAGTGCTAGTGTTACTGCTAGTGTTACTGCTAGTGGCTAGTGTTTACTGCTGGTGCTAGTGCTAGTGTTACTACTAGTGCTAGTCCGGGTTGCTAATTAGCTGGTGCTAGTGTTGTTCTAGTGTGACTGTCTGAGGAAGTATTCTGTGACATTCTGTGAATGTAAAAAGTATAACCAATGTATATTTTATTACATTGATTTATATTTGTATTGCTCCCCTTAATATTTTTGTATACTTTATTTTATCTTATACAGTTTTCTTTTGTTTAGATTTTTTGTAACTTGTTAATATAGTTTTCTATTCTATTTCTATTTCTATTGTATTCTTTTATAACTCGGTCGGCTGTCGGGCGTTTTTGCACGTAACAATTTCACTCACTGCTTATACTTCCTGCTTGAACTGTGAAGTGACAATAAAACATTTGAAACTTGAAACTTGGTGTCGCCAAAGTGAAACGGAAATCTTTGAGATTGCACTTTAATTAATAGTTCATCATGTCAACTTAAAGGCTAAATAGGAGGTTATTTTTCATCACTATGTTCAGAATTGAGGTTTCCTGTGGGGTGAGGGAGTGTGATCTGGTCTCCCTCAGAGACTCCTTTAGCGCTGTGCTGTGCAAACACATTTAATTGACATTTAGTTGACAATGATGACGAAGGCTTAATGATGATGATGTTTCAACTTGTTGAAATATACTAATGACTCTGAGAAAGAACTGCATATAATTTGCCAACACAAACCACTAACACCTACACACACGCACACACAATCACACACACACATACACACACATATACACACACGCACACACACACAGTGACACACAAACAAACAGACACACAAACACAAACACACTTTATTTGTATTTTCTGTATTCTCTGTCCCCTGCCCCCCCCCACCCCCCCTGCAGGCCACCATGCCTCCCCTCCCTGCCCCCCTTCTCTTGGCCCTGCTCCAGCTTGTAGTACTCAGCCGTGTCCACTGTGGGACGTACTACGGCCACAAGCCGCACCCGCAGCACCCGCAGCACCCCCAGCAGCGCCACCAGCCCATGCAGCATGTCCAGCTCATCGGCCTCGGCAAGGAGGGGTTCCCCCAGCAGCAGTTCCACGGCAAGGAGATCCCCTACCTGCAGCAGTACCCGCAGTACCACAAGGAGATCCCCCAGATGCCCAGCATGCACCTGGGCCAGGAGAACGCCCGGAAGGGAGGGGGCGGGTACAACGGCAGACATGACAAAGGTGAGACAGTCAATACAATACATACATTTATACCACCAATCCATCCATGCATGCAATTGTTGTTAAAACTGTATTTTTCCCGCAGGTCAGACCGTCCCCAGTGGAGCTGAAGGAATGCCCCAAGGTGAGCCAGGTGTACCGGGCCCCCCCGGACCAGAGGGCCCCATGGGACCTGCAGGGCCTCAAGGGAATGGAGTGCCAGGACCCCCTGGGCTCCCGGGCCCTCTAGGTCCACCAGGACCACCTGGGGTGGGCAAGCCAGGCGTCCCTGGACTGCCAGGCAAACCGTGTGCAAATGGAGAGCCAGGACCCCAAGGGGAGATGGGTCCCAGTGGCAGTGAAGGCCCCATGGGGCCGCAGGGACCGCAAGGACTGCCCGGACCCCCGGGGCTGCCAGGAATAGGTAAAACAGGAGGGCAGGGACTTCCTGGACAGCCAGGCCTCAAGGGAGAGCCTGGACACAAAGGCCTGCCAGGGCTGCTAGGATTACCAGGACCCAAAGGGGACAAGGGGATGGGTCAGCCCGGACAACCAGGACACAAGGGGCTCCCTGGACCCCGAGGACCTCCTGGTGTAGGTGGTTTACCGGGCATCGGGAAACCTGGTCCAACTGGACAGCCGGGACCACTTGGACCACCGGGGAAGCCTGGGCCTCTTGGGGAAAAGGGACGTCCTGGACCATCTGGAGCAGGGGGGCAACCCGGCCCACCGGGTCTACCTGGTATGGGGAAACCAGGCCAGAACGGCTTGCCTGGACAGCCAGGAACACCAGGAATTAAAGGCCATCCAGGACCCCCAGGTTTACCTGGAAAGCCAGGACTGCCTGGTTTTGGTAAACCAGGATTCCCAGGACCCAAGGGTGATAAAGGTATGGGTGGTCCACCAGGAGGTCATGGACCTAAGGGTGATAAAGGCCATGGAGGACTGCCTGGTATGCCTGGACCTCCTGGCCAAATGGGCAGCCTGGTTCCCCAGGCCCTGCTGGACCTCAGGGAAGGGGTGGAACTCCTGGTCCTAAAGGAGACCAAGGAGAAGTGGGACCAAAGGGGGTTGATGGAGCCAAGGGAGCTCCTGGCCTGAATGGACTTCCTGGAAAGGATGGTCTACCGGCAGAGCAAGGCAAGCCAGGACCAAGAGGTCCACCAGGAGCCATTGGGCCCAAAGGAGAAGATGGGCATAAAGGTTTACCAGGGCCCCCTGGTTCTGCAGGGCTACCCGGTCCAAAGGGACAAGGTGGGGCTCCTGGTGAAATTGGGCCCCAAGGTCCGAAAGGAATTCCAGGGTTGGATGGTCCAGCAGGACCTATTGGACCACCAGGTCTTCTTGGTCCAAAAGGAGATAACGGCGCTCCTGGTGGGCCTGGCATTGCAGGTGTGGGGACTCCAGGTGTCCCTGGACCCGTAGGACCCCCAGGGAAGGACGGTCCCTCAGGGCCACCAGGACAACCGGGTCTGCCCGGTCCCGCCGGACCTCCGGGCCCACCTGGAGCAGGTGACCTGAATCCGGACCTGATGGGGGTCCTCCCCGAGATGGGCCCCGCAATCGATGGGGTTAAAGCCGGTGGTTATGGAAAGAAGGGACTGTTTGGAGCCAACGGGGCCGAGGTCTTGGTCTCGGGGGCGAGCGGCTTGGAGATGCCAGCGTTCACGGCTGTAATTACGACCGCCTTCCCGCCCAACGGTGCCCCTATTGTCTTCGACAAGCTGTTGTACAACGGCCGCCAAAACTACAACCCCCAGACGGGTCTGTTCACGTGCGACATGCCCGGCATCTACTACTTTGGTGTACCACGTTCACTGCAAGGGGTCCAACGTGTGGGTGGCACTGATGAGGAACAATGAGCCGGTGATGTACACGTACGACGAGTACAAGAAGGGTTACCTGGACCAGGCGTCGGGCAGCGCGGTTCTGCCTCTGCATCCCGGGGACACGGTGTACATCCAGATGCCCTCGGACCAGGCGGCAGGACTCTACGCCGGCCAGTACGTCCACTCGTCCTTCTCGGGATATTTATTGTACCCAATGTAAACAAACAACAACAATAACACACACACACACACACACACACACACACACATGTTTCAGTGGAAACCGGCAGGTGTAAATGCTAATTATAAATACATTTCAGTGGACACACTTTTAAAAGGTCAGCAATCTGTTGAGGCTGGTCGACGAATGACAGACTGACGAGACAAACGTATGAAAGAAAAGAGGATGAGAGTGTGGAGCAGTTGGTGATCTCTGTATTACAGCTTGGAATATAAATGTGCTCTACACAATGTGTGTGAACCTTCAGAGTATGCGTGCCTGTGTGTCCGTGTGTGTGTGTGTGTGCATGTGTGCACCGTGTGTGTGTTTGTGACGTGTGTGTGTGTGTGCGTGCGTCCATGTGTGTGAGTGTGTGTGTGGTGTGTGTCCATGCATCATGTGTGTGCGTGTGTATGTGTGTTGGGATGATTGGGGAGGAGAGAGGGAGGGCGAGGGAGGGGGGAGGGACAGATGGAGGGAGGGAGGAGGGAAGGGGGGGTTAACCATGTGCAGGAGGGTTGGAGCGGTGTCCCACTGTTGCCACGATGTTTCATCACTCACCAAGTATTCAGAAGGTTGTAGTAAAGCTGGCAGCTTCCCTGCGTGGCAAAGAATGTATGACGGAAAGTTTGACATGTCATGACATGACATGCTTCCAAACGATATTAGGCGATATTCTAACGAGGATTATGCATGCTATGTTTAGAATGCATGCTTGGATTGGTTATTGTTTTCTACTCTAGAAAGCCTGAATTGTGTTCAGTTCTCTTCAAATGCGAACATTTCGAAGATATGCAACTCAAGTTTGTACAGGGCGAAAGTTCTAAGGGTGCGAAGGTTTGTAAGGGTGACGTGAACATGTTTAGCAGTAGGAAAGTCACTTCACATGCTGAATAAAGTGTTTACAGAAGGGATTTATACTTTGAAGTACAAATAATCTTTGTACGACGCTGTAATTAGTTTATTTCTAAACAGGAGTTAGGGGATGGGTAAAAGACTCAAAGGCATCACACCTCAAGAATTTATAATGTCATAAATGAAGAAAGGCCAAATAATTAACCATTAAATGTTCATGTAAATGTTAAACGTTAAATGTTAAACGTGAAACCAAATGACCATTTAGCTTGAAATAAGTTTGACATGTGTTGCTATATCATTTAACAATGAATGAAGTTGATATTGTCATCACCCTTAAATGTACAAACCACTACACCTTGCTCCAATAGCTTGTGGTCATCATGTTAATGGTCACGCCAAGACTGGAGATTCTAAAACATTCAGCTTGTTACCTTGTTATTTCATTCAGAAACACATTTTTCACTCCACTACACAATGTCCACACTCTGATCTGGTGATTGGGAAATCACAAATGTAACAAAGACAATATCCAACTCTGAATATCCTTCACGTCCTCTAGTGCAGATGATGTCAGAAATTATAATTATCTAGAAAATGTTACATACTATATAACCTTTTGAATCAAGGTGCTATAATGTTCTGAGTAGCCAAAAAAGCATAGATTTTGCATTTCATGTTCTGTAAGTTGTTTTTCTGAATAAAAGATGAAATATAAATACTTTGTCACTTGACGTCTTTATTTGAAGTCTAATGCATATCACGTGAATATAATTCTAAATATATAAGGCTTATACACTGTACATGTATTATTGTATTGTTTTTATTCTTATGTTGTTGGTATTTTTGAGCAACCTCTGGCACAAGAATTTCCTGCGGAGTGAATAAAGTTCTATCTTTATCTTATCTTATTTATCTTATCTTATCTTAAATATGCATACATCATTATAGCCTAATAAAGGTACGTCCTTCATGACTGGGTAGTTGGTCATGGCACCAGGCCCAGCAGCTGTGGGGAGATGCTGAGATGCTGATGCTGCTGATGATGCTGAAGATGCTGATGCTGCTGATGCTGAAGCTGCGGCGCTGTCCTCTCCTGATTGGCTGGGACTTCGCGCATGCGCGTACGTGAATCTGACGGTCCATTCACCCACACTTCCTCCCTATTTTGTCTAATGTTCGTGTAAATGTGCGATCTTTGTTTCCCTTATTTGTGTTTTGCATTAGAAATTGCGAAAGGTAAGCATAAAGCAACCCACATCGGCGTGACAGCGAACGAATTGATTGCCAAATTGTCAGCACTTTATTGCGTAATTAGGTGCGTCGTTTGCGAACATTCTATAAAGACTGTAGCTCACGATACGTGTTATATGGAAATAACGATGTTAAAACCTTTCAATGTATTAATGTACAGAACCGTGCACATTATTCATGCCATATACACAATGTGCATGTGTGTGTGTGTGTGTGTGTGTGTGTGTGTGTGTGTGTGTGTGTGTGTATATGTATGTGTGTGCGTCTATGACCGTTTCAATTTGTCGACTAATATTGAGTAAAGCACATCTCCATCTAACTGCATTCAGCTAATGTCTCTTTGTCCCTCCTCTACTGGACATATCTGTATCTGACTTGTCTATATGTGTGATGGTTTTAAACAGGATTGGGCGGTTCAGCAGCTCAACATGACGTCCGCGTGGAGGCTCCAAACTCGCTGGTCCAAATAAAAGTGACTTCAAACCCACCACAGTTCGGCCGTCCGCACACTCCCACTACCAGATGAGGTACACCGCTAGCCTGCTGTTTCTGCCCTGTAGGTTCTTGTGATTTTCCTGCTTAATGTTCTCCTCAGGCACACACCTTAATCATGTCTCTTTTGTGTCGCCACCCAGCGTGGCGCTGAAGTCTGAGATCCGGAAGTTGAACTTTGTCCCACCTGGCCACCTGGCTCCTGGTGGCGGCGGCAGGTGACGGTGAGCCACCTGGAGCTGGTGTCCCACGAACACGGTGTGCCTGCCCTACCAGTGGCAGTACCCTACCTGCTCAGCCTGTTCCCGCTGGCCGCCAGCAGCCTGGCGCTGCCCAAGAACAACATCAGCTACCTGGTCATCTCCATGATCAGCGCCGGGCTGTTCTCCGTGGCACCACTGATCTACGGCAGCATGGAGATGTTCCCAGTGGCCCAGCTGCTGTACCGCCACGGCAAGGCGTACCGATTCATCCTGGGCTTCTCGGCGGTCACCATCATGTACCTGGTGATGGTGGTCGCCGTGCAGGTGCACGCCTGGCAGATCTACTACAGCAAGAGGCTGCTGGACTCATGGTTCGACAACAATCAGGAGAAGAAGAAGAAATAGGAGGAGGAGGAGGAGGAGGGGAATTGCTGTACTTGTTTTCGGTGATATCAATATATATTTGTTTGTTTGACAAAAGAAAACTATATGCATTCATGTTTTATTTCTTTTATTTGTTACATTGAAACCCAGAAGGCCAAACTTGTGGGCCTGGAATCTGCACTGACGAAAAATACTTGAAGTTTCTCTGACGTTGTTGTTGCTGTTTTGATCACATGTTCAAATTGAGGTGATGACTTTGACTCAAATTTTGTGATCCGTCATTGTAAATCATGCAGAGAACACAATATAAACGGTATCAAATAGATCCACTAGCAGGCCTACTGACTGCTAGGGGTTAGGATAGTGTACGCCAAGTAGTACTACAGTAGTAGTACATTGTGGTACATGCAAGTTTATTCATATTTACAATGATGCGATCAATGCTTGGTGTATGTTCCGTGTTCCTTGGCTATCTGTGGCGAGTCGTTCTGGGTTTTTTTCTTTCCTTGCCTTATTATGATACACTGGACTTTCCCTGATACATTTGTACCGTTCTAAAATAAAGTACTAACGACAGCAATTGTTTGGATCTCTGACACATTCTGCCAAAAACAGCCAATATCCAAACAGCAGACCACGCCCACTGCTTTCATTCATAGTGTGGGCGTGTCCCTGTGATGACACTCCAGTGACTGATTGTATTGAATCGACCGACTGCGCATGCGCACGCGCAGCCTGCGTGCCACGTACTGCTGATTATCGCGCACTTGTTATTTATACTATGATTATTAATATTATTATTATCTATTGTTATTATTATTATTATTGTTATTAGTTATTATTATTATCATTATTATATTATATTATTATATTATATTATTATTATATTATTATGTGTAACGAGATGTTGTTTTATGTCACGGCTAATACGAGGCTAGCCGGCTAATAGCTTTGCATAGCTAGCTACACTGGCTACCTATGCAAAGCTACGCAGCAGGTGTCCCCACACTAAGAGAGTCACTTATATTCTTTTCAATATCTTTTTAAATCATCCTCCTAGATCATTGTATTGCGCTGTCTCTTAATAAAACATTTAAATAGACCAGAAATGATGAGAAATGACTGACGACAGGAGCCGCTGCTTGTTCCCCTTATTCATCAGTTAAATTAATTAATAAAACTAGCGTCATGTGGACAGTATGATTATTATTCCATGTTATTTATATTAAGTATTATATTAGTAGCAGTGCTGAGATGCTACCCTGGCCTGTAGCTGCTGTTAGCCTGACGAGACTCAAGCCTTCCCTCCCACATTACATGATAATGACATGCACATTACATATGGGCGGCAGTAGCTCAGGAGGTAGAGTGTTGTCTGGCAACAGGAAGGTTGCTGGTTCGATCCCGGGCTCCGCCTCCTAGCTAAGTGTCGAGGTGTCCCTGAGCAAGACACCACCTAACCCTAACTGCTCCTGACGTGTTGGTTGTTACCTTGCATGGTTGGCACCGCCGTCGGTGTATGAATGAATGGGTGAATGTGAGGCAACTGTAAAGCGCTTTGGATAAAAGCGCTATATAAATGCAATCCATTTACATCATAATGACATGTCCAGGTTATGTTCAAATGACATGATAATGACATGTCCAGATTATGTTCAGATTACATGATAATGACCAGTGTCCAGACGATTATGTTCACGTTACATAGGTTGACATGGGTTGTAGTAGAGAGACTTGAACAGATGAAGATACAAGATGTTTAAAGGTTCGCATTGCAGTAGTGTTGGCTGTCTGTCAGCTGCAGTTCTGCACACGTGTTATGTTAAGCCACCCCATCCCAAACTCCTTGAGTTACTCTGGAAATGAATAAACCTTTTTTTAATAACTATCAAAATAATACTCATTAAGTCTATCCATTCTGAAGGTGGGGCACCGTTCTGCAGCGATCAGGACATAATTGTATTTAGCCTTGCTGGATTAATTTACAGATGGGTCTGTATGTGCATAATGCACCGTGTGAAGGACTGAAGTATGTGTGTTCCGGGTGGTAGCTAGCTAGCTGATTACAAAGCATTATCACGTTTACAAAGGTCAATTAAAACCATCTCGCTCACGTATTATCAGCTCAAGTCTTTTCGGGTCAAAGTCTGCAGTGACCTGGAGGTCGACGTCATCCTCTGTGTCTCACCACTATCGCTTCAAGCTCACCACTTGATAGCAGGCCTTTTGACTTTCTAATCAGCAGTTCAAAGCAACCAATGGAATGATTATAAATCCTATTTGCATATTGTATGCATAATTGGACATTTTAACATGATAAAAACAAGTGTTGGCCTGCAGTGTCATTGGCCCAGATGTTGGTAGTCAGTTTGTAACTGGTGGTTCTCAGCATGTTCCTAGAAACAGGCTCGTACTTCTACACTTAAGTGGGTTCTTCTTACTTCAGACTTCTCATGTGGAGCCTTCCTCTCACAGGTCATAGGTCACGTAGAGATCCTCCTCAACATACCAACATGCCAATTACTAGTTTTATATTCTCAACAAAACCCTGTATGAATAGTTTGATATTAGTGGCCAATACCAGAAACGACAAACAAAACAAAAAAGATCCTCCTAAGATTTCTATCACAACACAGAAGTTTTTCACTAGATTTACTGCAGCGATTACTTCACTCAGTTGCTATCGAAAAATATATATCCGGAATGCGGAATATGCAGAAAACACTTGAATTGGCCGTGTCAAACATTCCTGAAGGGATTGTGCACACTAAGCCACGCCACTGTCAACAGGAGCACACCTACTAGGAGAACACATACATGAAGAAGAGAAGTTTGTCTGTAATTCCTGAGACACAGCTGGGGGGGGGGGCGCCACGGATACTGTGGTCCTCCCGTCGATGAAGGAACACGCTCCAGTCCACCATCTCACCATCCCCTCTTGTCTTGTGTGGCTCCAGAGGTGGGAGAGCAAGGCAGACGGCACCATGAACGGCCAGCTGGATCTGAGCGGGAAGCTGATCATCAAAGCCCAGCTGGGCGACGACATCCGCCGTATCCCCATCCACAACGAGGACATCACCTACGACGAGCTGGTGCTCATGATGCAGCGCGTGTTCCGCGGGAAGCTCCAGAGCAGTGACGAGGTCACCATCAAGTACAAGGACGAGGGTACGTCTGGAGGGGGGCATGGTCGACTATCGAGGTGTGTGGTTTTGACCTCACCATCTTCTGCTCTTTACCTTCCTCTTCCTCCACAGATGACGACCTCATCACCATCTTCGACAGCTCTGACCTCTCGTTTGCCATCCAGTGCAGTAGAATACTCAAGCTCACCTTGTTTGGTAAGACCCTGGCCTCATGAGATCCAACCCAGAGCCTCCACATTGGTTTTTACTTTTTGGAATGCAACAACAAGCTCGTTAAACAAATTAGCGTGAGGATTATTTGACTCATGAGACAGCATTTATTCCAGTACCAACAGAGTTGTTTTCACCAGCGTGGACGTGGGTGTGTGGCAGCGTCTAGCAGTGTTGACTGTTGGCAGTAACGCTGTTGTTTCATTTTGCGACACTAGACTTACAACCGTGGATTGTCCCGTTCGTTCTCAGCTTGAGATGACTTCATGACTTAACGTGAATGTAGAGTTCTCCGTGTGGAGCGAGTTATGAGTTATAGTGCTCTCGTTAGATCAGACATAAAATTAAACGCGTCCAGTTTGAAGTGTGTGTATGCAAATCAACCTGTTGACCGACGTGCATAGCTAGTCGAAACTTTTCTCGGCAGTTAACCGATTTAGGGGTTAACCGTTGTAATCCCTCCACACAATATTTGTGTAACACACAAACGCAAACAAACTTCTCAAGCAAACATCTCTGCCAAACAAAGGCCCAGTGGTCGAGATGTTTGACTTGCCCAATAGCCACGTAGCGTACTTGTCCGTAATGGAAAGGTTTGTTTGTGTTACTGTGTGTTAATGTCAAGCCCTGCCATTTAACTTTACGCCAAGCTCACTCCACATTTACGTTCTGCTTATGGTTGTGGTACTTACTACAAGTGGTCACTAGGGGGCAGTCCAGTCCTGCAGTCTGTGAAATACAGACCATAATTTGTCCAATCCAGGCTCTCACTTTTCTCCAGTTCCGCCAGACTCCTGCAGGCCTGGTCTATTTTTGTATTGCTTGTTTGCATTTGTTGCAGGCAAATACTTGCGTTCACCTGAGCGTTGGTGCTGGTTTTACTGGTTAGTTTAAACTCAACCCTAAGACTTCCTGAACGTGTGCAGTCTTTTTAAATAGTCAGATGGAGAGAGTAATGTAATGCATGCATGCATATTAAAGGCACAGTACAGTACAGTAGTTTGTGCTGTGACTGTCATGGGATTGTGTGTGTCAAGTTAGACAAGACGGGAAGGGTTCCAGCCCAGTTGGTCCACGAAGCAGCAGCGTTTGCAGCGACTTCGCAGGGAAGATGTTATTCCCTGGTGTGCCGAGAATCAAAGTTGTTATATGGGTATTATGAGAGTTCCAGCAGCCACCGTCTCGATGGTGTCCCTTCTAAAGCCCAGCGTCTCTGCTTTGTGTCAGACACCCACACACAGAGACTTGGCGTCCGCAGAGGGGCCAATAGGACACGGTTGACCCACGCTCCGGTTCCACGCGCATGGGTGATACAATTTGCTGCAGAACCGCTTGCCTTTGTCACTGGTAACTTGAGCTCCAGTCATCGGGGGGCCAAGGAACTGTGCTGCATATCAAACCATTTTAATGACGGACTTCAGAGGGAGAACCAGCGGTGTAGAGAACTCCTCTACCTCCCTCCCAGGCGAGCTAAATACATTCTTTGCTCGGTTCGACGTGAACGGCAGCCCGCCGAAGTCAGCGCTGCCTGAGGAGACCAGCCTGCTGAACATCTCAGAGGCTGACGTGCGCAGAGCCTTCAAGCGGGTGGACATCCGGAAGGCGGCGGGCCCAGACCACATCCCGGGGCGCGTCCTCAGAGCATGCGCAGACCAGTTGGCAGGAGTCTTCGCAGACATCTTCAACCTGTCCCTGTCCCAGGCTGTTGTTCCCGAGGTCTTCAAGATGTCCATCATCGTGCCTGTCCCGAAACACCCCAAGGTAACCTGCCTGAATGACTGGAGACCCGTAGCCCTCACCTCGATTGTCAGTAAATGCTTCGAGAGGCTGGTCAAGGACTTCATTTGTTCCATGTTGCCTGCCACGCTGGACCCATGGCAATTTGCGTACCGTCAAAACAGATCCACCGACGACGCGATTGCCATGGCACTTCACACCGCCCTCTCTCACCTGGAGGGGAAGAACTGTTGTGTGAGAATGCTGTTTGTGGACTTCAGCTCAGCGTTCAACACGATAGTTCCTGCCAAGCTCGACACCAAGCTCAGGAGTCTAGGCCTGCACCCGACCATGTGCAGCTGGATACTGGACTTCCTGTCGGGCCGCCGCCAGGTGGTGAGGATGGGCAACACCACCTACACTCGAACACGGATCTAGAGGGTCTATAACAACCTCGCCCTAAACG
>PIJE02001975.1:19357-29698 GCA_002895965.2 Coryphaenoides rupestris | reverse complement strand
GTTGCCGTTCTGACACTTGTTCAATGACCACCCCCCACCTCTATAAGAACCCCTCCCTGGTTTGTATGTCTCTCTAGCACCCCTCCCCTTCCCGCTCTGAGCTCCAGTCAATATAGTTTTGATTTACTTAGTTTTTAGTTCTCCCCACCTCACCAACCCCCTCCTTCTTGAGAGAGTGACCCGCTAAGTGACCGCCATGCCTCCTGTTTCCGTCGTTGGGTCTTTATGCACACGCCTGTGAGAATCATGCCAGGCCGCTGTCCGTACATCAAGCCTTTTCTTTCCTTTCCCTTCCGTCACCCGTCTGTAATCTGCATCGATATCGCGCTCGACCACGGATGGGGTTGTTCAGACGACACGGCGTCTATCGAGCCGTGTCAGTTTAGACTCTGAGCACAACATTGCACCTTTTATTTTCTGTTTTGTTTTGTTGTCCCCACCATGTTGGTATTAATGTTGTGGTGGTGGTGGTTGTTGGACTGCACTAGGAACACTAGTTTATCTGATGGTTCACGGGAGACTGCTGATGGCTGGCGTCCAGAAGGATTAATCTGATCTCATCTTTCTCTTATTACTTTCTCTCGCTCTTTCTATCACTTTATCTGCTCACTTGTTTGTACTAATGTATCAAATAAAGGAAAAACTCACACCTTCCTATAATATTAGTTGTTTATGTATTAATTGTAACGTTTTTTTTCTCTGGAACCTCATAATAAAACAGAGACCCAAGTGGTTTTGTTTTCGTGGTGATGTTCTGTTGCACCTGGAGCCCGGTTCTGCTCGGTGTCCCGGTCTGTACACCACCTCCTCCACAGTGTCGGTTCTGAGTTCATGTCTGTGTGTTAAGCTTGGCTTTCTTTTTCTCTCTCCATCCTCAGGTTTTGGAAAAACCGTAGTAATGCCGAGCTTCCCGTTAGCTTCCCTGACGGCGCGACGCCGTGGCCCAGGCAACGTGGCGAGAGGGAGTGCGGTCGCGCTCGTGTCAAACTGTCCTGAGTGAGAAGGATCGAGCGAGAGCTCTTTATTAACGCTTGTTTTATAGGAGGGAGTACGGATATACTAGTCCTCCGTGTGTCTGGTCCGCGTCGACTTGCACAATCAACGATACAAAAAAATAAACCCTCCTGACCACATGGGATGAAATTGAAGAACAGATGTCCTGGCACTTAAAGTCCCGGCCTAATTGAAAGTTATTTGTAGTTTTATTGATGAAAATAAATGTCGAACATAATTCCACAAACGGATTTGTTTGTGTAAGCAAAAACACTTGCATTTAATACCCCTCAGTCTGAGATGTATGTACACTTTTGTTTTATTTCATAAATCATTAAATGGTACAAACAATGTAACATTGGTTGCATACATTGGTAGAAAACGTACAAAAATACATTGTACTTTGACCCCACGGAACATTGTTTCTGAAATCATTACAATTGGTTTGCAGCAAGGACATGGAAGACCTGAAAGTTACACTTGGAGCTGCTCACAGCCATCAGCCACCATATACACACATGAACAACAGTGCAAACTGCAGATGCGAATCGTCCCTCAGGGCCAGCATAAGGTTGTGAGAAATATAAAACAGGCCTGAGTCCATTATGACGTGCTCTATGAATGCATAATCAATAATTGAATCAAACATTTTTGGTGTGTGTACAAAAGTGTCACACATGTACGGCTAAACATTTTTCGTTTCTCGTCTCAAAAGGCAGCATGTTGATAATTATTTTATACAAACTATTTTGGGAGCCAGCTTCCCAACATTCTCTCCATATTTTAATATTCACGTGGAAACGAGTTTGCCCCCGTAAACGGACGTCATGTTTGAAATGAAGACCAATGCAGTAACGAAATGCACCAAGCAGACTGTCACGCCCGAGCCTCCTGTACATGTTGACAGCGCACAGCCGAACCACTTTAAGCAGACACAACCCACCACAACCAGTGTCCATGGCAACAAGACAGAGGCCCACCTTTGGACCGGTGCGATGACCGGAGTGACTATTTCTTCTCCTCCCATCCTCTCCCCCTCCATCCCTCCATCAGTGAAGGGATCGTAACTTCCAGGCAGCTTTCTGAAGAACTAAATAAAGGTGTCCCCCAGCGTTGGATTACCACTTCCCAGGAATGGGCGTTCCACACTCGTACCAACCGACATAGTGGGAGTTCCCGCCAATCTCCCCAAAATGGACGGGTTCCTGACGCATCGCCCGGTAGAACCCTGGTGCAGAGAGCGAGAGGAGAGAGAAAGTTTGAAAGACAGAAACAGAGTTAGAAATACAGAGAGAGAGGTTCCTTAAGGCTGTCCTATAAGGGGCCCAGCAGGGTGGGTCCGGCTGCCAGACTGGGAGGTACCTGACTTGCTAGGCAGCTGCTCAGCCAATAGCTGCGAGCCGGTGCGTCCGTCCAGGAAGGAGTCTACGAACTGACAGTGGTCCTCGCCATGGCCTGTCTAGTCTCCGATGTGGTAGAACTTCCCTGACGGGGGGTGGGGGGGGGAGGAGCATAGCGTGGTGAGAGACCTTCCTGACCTTCTGGTTCTCTGCAGATCAGGCATCGAGCACGTTGACAGGATTTTAAAAATCGATTGGACCGATCAGTGCTAGGGGGAGGAGTTTTAGTTCATGAACAAGTAGTCCTACAGTCTGTGGAATGTATCAAACAATGGCACCGGGCCCAAGTACGCGTAGAAATCGATCAATCAAAACTCTTCCCTCTGAAAGAGAGAGTAATGATGTTAAAGGATGAACAGAAATGTACACAGAAGGGTTTTCTCAGAGGAGGAGAAGAGGTTTCTGCTTTGCTTCCAACTGGATTTGGCCAGAGCCAAGAAGCTATCAAGAGCGTGTCAATTAGTTATTTAATCTGATTGGCTGGAGTGTTTTGGAGTCTGCACCCATATATGGAAATCGGTTGCTGCCATCTGAGGCCAGACTGACTGAACTTGAATGTCTGGAGAGATCTGGACGAGATGCAAGAAGTCGGGACCTTTCATTTCCAACGTCCACATGTTTTAGATGTAGAAAGGCTGAACCTAATGTGTACTTGTACTGTAATATGTACACGTCCACTTACCATTGAGTGAGTCACTCAGGTAGATTTTGTATCTCAGCGAGTTGCACAGCTGGATGCCCACGAACTTGCGGTACCACGTCCTCTTGACGTACTGCTTCCCGTTGCACTCGGAGTACGCATCCGCCTTGAACGGGAACTGAGTCCAGATGGCATCTTTCCCTGCACAGGAGACACAGGAGACAGACAGGGTATTTATGTCTGCTTGGTCATGGCGGAGGAGGCACGAGAAAGAAAAGTCACCCCCCCCCCCCCCTGCTGTTATACGCCCCCGCCCCACCCCCCCCCACCCGCCAGAAAGACAACCTAGAGGTGACTCACCTGAAACATTCTCACTCACGCGAGGATCAGCTGTGGACAGAGAGACAAAGACAGACACAGAGAAAGACAGTGACAGAGAGAGAGAGAGACAGCGACCGAGAGACGGAGAGACAGAGAATTACATGATTAGTTGTATAGCAAGGCCTTTAATTAGTTTCTATTTAATGTTCTTGTAGTTTTTTATTGTTTTAGTTCAACTTGCACGTTTCAGTTTAGCACTGTACAGCACTGTGTGACACTTCTGAAAGTAATTAGACAAATGAGATAAATAAATAATTAATGATAATGCATCACAGCACAGTCCCCAATCAAGAATCCATCCATCCATCCATTCTCGTCTGCTTATCCGGGGCCGGGTCGCGGTGGCAGCCGGCTAAGCAGGGCCCCCCCAGGCTTCCTTCTCCCCAGCCACACTCTCTAGTTCCTCCTGGGGGATCCCGAGGCGTTCCCAGGCCAGACGAGATATATAATCCCTCCAGCGGGTTCTGGGTCTGCCCCGGGGTCTCCTCCCAGTTGGACGTGCCCGGAAAACCTCTAAGGGAGGCGCCCGGGGGGCATCCTAATCAGATGCCCGAACCACCTCAGCTGACTCCTTTCGACGCGGAGGAGCAGCGGCTCTACTCCGAGCTCCCTCCGGATGTCTGAGCTCCTCACCCTATCTCTAAGGCTGAGCCCAGCCACCCTGCGGAGGAAACACATTTCGGCCGCTTGTATCCGCGATCTCATTCTTTCGGTCACTACCCAAAGCTGCTGCCTTCAAATGTACTGACGACTGCAGGCAGCAGGCTGAGACCTCCGCAACGTTCTGCTGAATTTGGAGGCTCCAGATGCGAGCAGAGAACGGACTGATTAATGAAATAAAAAGTTTTTTAGCCACTCCACCCAGTTTTACTGTGACTCTGTGTAGAAATCCCCTCCGTGTACTCAGCAAATGGTAAAACAAAAGTTTGCCTTTGGTCACGAAGGAAATAACATTCTGCAGAAAGGGCCTTATCAAATCAGCATGTTTATGCAGGCGTTGACGTGACTTACGGTTAAAGTCATTATTTATAATGAACAATCATTTCAAATATTTGAAGTTAAAATTTGCGCAGCGCAATAATAAAAAAGTTTATTTGTTATCACGTAAGAATGGCGTTCAGCTGAAGTTCAACTTTTAGCAACCCTCTGTGTTACCTCGCTTAATCTTAAATATTAACTTTGGTAGCACAACTCATCGAATAACAGTTTCATACACACATTCAGGTGGAGATGAAGGCAATTATCCTTGTGTCTAGATCTTAAAGTGATGGACGGAAAATCTCATTTACTTCTAGTTGTGTTATTAAGGCTTATCAATGTGTTGTACGGTACAAACTACACACAGCAGCGAAGGGGGTGGGGGGGCGGGGCTTCAGACCACGCCCCCACACTAAGAAATCTTTCCAAGATGGAGTTTATTCGTTGACATGTTCGTTGACATGTTTAGTGATGTACTCGTGACGTTGTGAAGATATCCGGGAGGCATGCAGTGGACAGGTTAGTTGACCTTTTTAGATCCTGTTGTCCATCACGCCAGGGTCAGGTCGAGGTTGTGCGTGTGTGTGTGTGCGCATGTGTGTGTACCTGCTCTCGGGCTTCAGGTTCTCCACGGCTGTGTGCGTCTGGTTGGTGGTCAGGATGGAGACCTCCTCCCCGTGGGGACCCTTGGTGGTGGAGATGACCTCATACTCTGAGCCAGGAGAGACAACCGCAGGATTCCCAACGTGGATTTTAGCAATTGCTTCACGTGTGTCAGGTTGTTTTTCACTTTAACGAGCCGCAGATGTTTTGAGGGACGAGGACATGGAGCTAAACGCTACGTTAGCGCAGGTACGACATGAGAGTGAGTGCGGAGGCCGGTAGTGTCCCTACTCCTCCTCCCCCTCCTCCTTCTCCTTCTCCTCCTCCCCCCCCTCCTTCTCCTTCTCCTCCTCTTCCTCCTCCTCCTGCTCTCTGACACGCTGTGATTATGAATGAATGAAAACCAAGACCCAAGTCCAAACAACACGTCCAGTCATAACAGGGTTCACTGTCCACTCAAAACACCAATTTCCTCTCCTTAATCTCTCCTCCCTCCACACACACACACACACACACACACACACACACACACACAGGCGTGTACCCGTGGTGTCGTTGTCGGCCTTCTCCCAGTCGAGGATGACGAACGAGGGGCAGCCCTCCACCGTCACCACCGTCAGGTTGGAGGGCGGGAGCCGCGGGGCCGACGTGACATTCTGCTCCGCCCCCTCCTCGTCGGGGAAGTAGGTCAGGGAGCACGTGATGGAGCATGGCTCGTCGGGCTTCTTGTCCATCTTGTAGACCACGTGGGGAGCTGGGGGTGGGGGGGGAGTTAGGGAGGGGGGAGGCAGAGAAGTGGGGGACGGGAGAGGCAGGAGGAGGAGGGGAGGGAGGAGGGAGGAAGGGAGGTAGAGAGGCGAGAGGGGGGGTGGAGGGAGGCGGCAAGGGGGGAGGCAGGGAGGTAAATCCTCAGTGTGGTGTAATGAGCATACAATCATAAGGATATTGATATGATACTGTATATCAGAAGTCAATTGGGTTAAAGTGATTTGCGTGGAAACCAGTGGTATGTTGTTTTGGGGTCACTGCAGTCGGGAGGGATGGGGAGCAGGGACTCACCCACGAATCGTTTCTTACCCATGGCGTCGACCTCGGACGCCGGCTGGGAGCTGAAGATGGTCGAGTTCTCGGACATTTCGAACCTCGTGCCTGAGAGCCGAGAACGAGTGAGAGAGAGAGAGAGGGAGGGTGAGCTGGAGGTCTGGAACAGTGCGTCCTCCGAGGACTTTACAGCCTTGGCACCGCGGGTCAGTCGTGTACGCTCTGTCTACTGGTGTGTGCTCTGTGATCTGTCTAGTGGTGTGTGTTCTGTCCAGTGGTGTGTGCTCTGTCTAGTTGCCGTTTTCAAGCACATGCCTAATGGTGTGTGATAGTCAGTCTCTCTCTCTCTCTCTCTCTCTCTCTCTCTCGCGCACAAACACAGAAACACACATTAACATTAATCGTCAGCCTGCCTGAGGGTAGCCATTATTTCTCAGTTGCACATAAAGTACCATATGAGCTACTCTTCTAACATCACGACCAGGTATGCGGGTTTTCCCGGAGGCATAAACCACCAGCTGCTCTCTCCGATGAGGTCACCTGTGCTGTTCAGAGCTGGAGACACGGTGGTAGTCGTGGTCCTGCGTTCTTGTTTGGGTTCGGCCGTCACCAGGGTGAACGGCTTCAGGATGGACTCCTTCTCCCCCTGCTTCAGATCCATGGGTTTATCTGAGGACACGAGAGAGAGAGAGAGTGGGGGGAGGAGGAGGAGGTAGCTGGTAGCGATAGCCCCCCCCCCCCCGCCTCTCTTCTCTGGTGCACGCCCCCCCCCTCCCCCCCACCTTGCACACTCGCTCCGGCGGCGGAGAGGTCAGGGGTCACTTGTTGCATAACAACTGTTTTGTGTTTTTCAGAGAGCACAACACACATACTGCATATGCACACGCACACACACACTCATACACTCACCCACTCTTCGACGCACACTTATGCACAGATATTCAGAGAAGGAAAGGAGAAACACGTAACAGTGCTATCACGACATTCATCTCCCTGTTCAGCGGAGGAGGAAGAGCAGCTTGTGGTATTATCTCGTGGTGCACATCGCAGCCAACGTTCATTTGAGATGTGAATACATACGTTACGTTTGTCTTGACTCTAAACAAGAAGAGAGATGTGAGATTATGAGGTGGTGTTGATGCTCCTAGTGCAGTGGTAACCCTCACCATGGTCACCGGGTTTCCCCACCAGGTTGGGTCTCTTGTTGACAGGAAGTGAGGGGCGCGGGATCGTGGGGGAGCCTGGGAGTCCATCACACGGTTAGAAACTACAACTGGGAGCGCCGGGAGGGAGAGAGAGAGAGAGAGGCAGAGCTGAAAGTGGTTTTGCGCAAATGGATGTCTGCGTGCGTTCATATTCACAGAGATGGCAGATGTGGTGGAATAGACAAGCCCAGGGTGAGTCTGTGGGCTGACCAATCAGGGGAAAGTATGCAAACAGACAAACGCAAAAGCAGCAATAAAGAACACACAAGTGAGACAAATTGGATGTGAAGCAACTGCCATAGGCTATGAAAAGCCTTAATGAAAACCATTTTTTATATCCTTAAGACCATAAAAACCACCACAGCCTTTACTGCAAAATTCTAAATATTGCAGGCGAGATGATTTATATATATAAATAAATAAGTAAAAGAGAGTCCTCAAAGAGGGGTAGTAAATTACAGTTACTTTTACACATTTGTTCATTTGTTTGGCTGAACATAAAATACAAAATCTGTTGAGTTCATTCTTTGATATTTAGTGTTTCTGACTTTCTGCAAGATGTAAACACAACTAAAAGAAGCGCCTGGTAATAAAACCATGTTAACTTTAACCTTCAAAGTTCCACATAAGCATCTTTCGATGAGCATTACTCCAAATCTACGATGAGCTCGATTCTGCCCAAAGCAAATCCATATATCTGCAGGAGGATGGAAACTGGAGATTTCCTGTGCATGTTCCACGTCTCGGGTGCTAAAATATGGTCCCGGGTTCTAAGACCTCCAGAGGTTCTATCCAGTAAGAATTCTCTTATCTCCAACAATCATTGGTCTCTGCCAATTAGGCGTGGCAGCCGGTGTCAGCTAATAAATATTTCCCTTGGCTCGCTCCATCCTTGGACCCTTCTGGACATGACCTCCACGCAGCATAAATCAGCAGTTTCTGGCACCAACCCCCGAGAGAGATGAGTTGAAGCTAGCAAGAGGAACCCAGATCGCATCTGCTAGCATGTCTCACTGATTACCACCTACTATATATTTCAGGCGGGCTGCCGGATCACACATGGAGCGACTTAAGCATAATGGCAAACACATGGGCGAGGGAAAAAGACTTTATTTCATGGCTTAGACAGGTACTAATATACCAACTTCTTACCGCTAATCATGAGGCAGGGAGCCAGAAAGCGAACGAAATTATCAAGAAACATCCTGAGAGCAGCAGACCCTAAAAAGGACTGACTGTCGTGCATGACTGGACGAGATCCAAGAGTCAACGTTGATGTGCATGGCCGATGACGTCCTGCCTGGCAGGGCTCTGCTGAACGTCAAACCGCTCCGCGTGGCCCAGGGGGTCGGGAGTTACGGTGCACGCGGCGCTGCTCACGTGCCAGCGGCCCCGAGCTGCACAATGTTATCACACTCTGACAACGTGGAGATTAAAACAGCACAGAAGAAGGGAGGAGGGGGGAACCAGCGCTCCTGCTATCTGCTTCTTGTCAGATCTGTCTCCTTCCCAGAGGATGTGAAACCTGTCATGGGAAATTGCATTTCAGGCCTTTCTTCCTGTTGGTATTAGGTTCTTGAAGTAGATTGTCTTTACGACAGGCAATCTTGGTAAACTATATGGCAGGAGGGAGACCCCTTCCTCCACCAGTCATAAATGAAGGTGACTCCTTCTGGCTGAAGTTGGTGTAGGCATTGAGGGTGGCAACATCCAGCACATTGTGCCACAGAGCACCATGGGCCACCTCTGTGTTCTCCGCTTACATGTGTAGGTGCGAACCATCTGATCCATTGTGTCCACTCCTGATTTTGTTTTGTTATAGTACTGGATCACTTCTGGTTTCTTCTTCACACTGTTGTCATCCACTGCTTTGTCATCATGCATGGTGCTCAGGAGGACAACAGCTTCTCACTCGATTTGGACGGCTTCATGACAGGCTTGTTCTGGCGAAGAGTCCCCATCAAACCATATGAGGCGGCGTATATCCTCATATCTCCTGAACCCCATGGTGGCCTTGTACATTGGATTTTGCAGCGGATCCAGAAACAGCTCCCGCACGGACACATCCCAGCTCTTGTCCCCCCCTGCCAGGAGGGTCAAACCAATAAAGGCCATGAATTCCTCTTTGTCAATGCTTCTCCACTCTTTCTCTTTTGCTGCTGCTGCTCTTCGTCCCTCTAAGTTGGTGCACTTCAGAACCTCCTCAATGATGTTGTGGCTTCTTGTTCTGCCCTGAGTAGGTGGATGCTCGTTCCAGTAAGGCCCCTTTTTACTCAGTCTATTGGCCTGGGTCTGAGTTTCCTCTTCAGAGGACTCATCAGGTGAGTCTTCTATCTCATCAATAGTTTACCAAGATTGCCTGTCGTAAAGACAATCTACTTCAAGAACCTAATACCAACAGGAAGAAAGGCCTGAAATGCAATTTCCCATGACAGGTTTCACATCCTCTGGGAAGGAGACAGATCTGACAAGAAGCAGATAGCAGGAGCGCTGGTTCCCCCCTCCTCCCTTCTTCTGTGCTGTTTTAATCTCCACGTTGTCAGAGTGTGATAACATTGTGCAGCTCGGGGCCGCTGGCACGTGAGCAGCGCCGCGTGCACCGTAACTCCCGACCCCCTGGGCCACGCGGAGCGGTTTGACGTTCAGCAGAGCCCTGCCAGGCAGGACGTCATCGGCCATGCACATCAACGTTGACTCTTGGATCTCGTCCAGTCATGCACGACAGTCAGTCCTTTTTAGGGTCTGCTGCTCTCAGGATGTTCCTTGATAATTTTGTTCGCTTTCTGACTCCCTGCCTCATGATTAGCGGGATGAAGTTGGTATATTAGTACCTGTCTAAGCCATAAAATGAAGTCTTTTTCCCTCGCCCATGTGTTTGCCATTACGCTTAAGTCGCTCCATGTGTGATCCGGCAGCCTGCCTGAAATATATAGTAGGTGGTAATCAGTGAGACATGCTAGCAGATGCGATCTGGGTTCCTCTTGCTAGCTTCAACTCATCTCTCTCGGGGGTTGGTGCCAGAAACTGCTGATTTATGCTGCGTGGAGGTCATGTCCAGAAGGGTCCAAGGATGGAGCGAGCCAAGGGAAATATTTATTAG